>CALYBW010000263.1:0-31824 GCA_944452665.1 Stenoptilia bipunctidactyla | reverse complement strand
TTTTTTAATACTTTAAAAAATACTTTTTAACGGGTTAGGATCTTTAAGACCACATCTCAATATGACTAGGTAGTGTTTATGACTAAATCGCCATTAGACTAGGTCTCAGTTGGACTAGATCGTGATGGGACAATATAGCGAATAGACCAGATCTCTATTGAACTATTAATCAGTATGACCACATATCGATAAGACATACAGTTGGGTGGAATCATAGTAATCGTAGTACAACTACGCACAACCTCATTTTTACCTCATACTTCATAGATAGTACTGGCCACTCGCTTTGAACATTGATAAAAACATAACATTGTCAATATTTTGCATGTGTCACAATTGATTGTGATTTATTGTCAATAAATATATTCATATTATTTGTTCTTAGTGCGATTTTATACATAATTAAAAAATGCAAAATTTCGAACAATTACATTTCATAAAAAATAAAAAGGCTCTCCTTTATGATGGATATAGATACAATTTTGTCGAGAACAATGCAAGCGGAACGTCTTTCTGGCGGTGCTGTAAAAGACAGGAATGTAGTGCTTCTTTAACATTGAACAAGGAAGAAACAAATGTAATAAGACAGAGTTTGCACAAATGTGAGCAAGACTACGATAAGATTCAAGAAGATCTTTTATTGGATACAGCAAAGCAGAATGTGTGCAAAGATATGTCATCTGTAAAGAAAATTTATGAACAAACACTGCAGACACTGCCATCTAGTTCCACTTCAAGTAATATAGGGAGACCCTATAATTCAGTTAAAGATGTCCTCTATAGACAACGTAAAAGATTTCTGCAAGTAGAAAAAACAGAATTCCATAAATGTTCCGAAGTAATGGTACCAGATATTATAAAAAAAGACTTCTTAGTAGCCGAGTTCGAATTATCCGAAAGTGATAAAATACTTATATTCTCATCTTCTTTTGCTAAAAGAAACTTAAAAAATTATGCAGATCGAAACAAGGTTTTCTTCGGCGATGGGACCTTCAAACGTGTTCCTAAGCCATTTTATCAATTATTCTCCGTGCACGTTGACGTAGATAGTACCGATGACTCTACGAATGTGTTTCCAGTATTATACTCTCTGTTACCAAATAAACAAGAAACCTCTTATGTGGCACTGTTTACCATAATACGTGACGTGCTTGGAGTACAAATTAAATCATTTAAGTGCGATTACGAATTGGCACTTATCAATGCATTTCGGTCTGTATATAAAAAGGCCAAAATAACAGGATGCTATTACCACTACAATAGAGCAGTGTGGAAAAAGGCTTCTGATATTGGTTTGACGAAAACTGAAGGCGGGCGTGACATTACCAGAATGACTGCAAATTTGCCTCTTCTGGGTCCTTCTTTTATACACGACGCTTGGTTGGCTATTATTGAGGTTTCTCAGAAATCGCCTGTAATGGATACTTTTATAAAGTATTTTTCTAGACAATGGATACAGAACACAACTTTGATTTCATGCGCGAACGAAAAGCACAGAACCAATAATAAATTAGAGGCATGGCATCGTCGCCTAAACGTACGCATGCAACATAAATCGTCATTGTTATTATTTTTATTTAGTTTAAAGCAAGAAGCTGCGATACAAGACAGGAAAATTCAAAACGTGTTGTTTGAGGTACAACGCAAAAAAAGAAATGACATAATATTCGATCGCAAATATAAAAAAGAGTTAAAAAAAGTTGAGAGGCATGAAATAACTTCCATAGAGTTTCTAAGAAATATCTGTAACTTGAAACGTAGATATTAGTAATTTCGAAGTAATAAAATTTGAATTGTTCTTCTTTTTATTTTTATTTTATCAATATTCTATTGTACTCGTATTATCCAGATCGGGTTGATGTAGTGTACATAACTGTACTTTACAGAACAAATGAATACAAGGTCCTAAAGCTCTCTGGTCATTTCACGACATAGTCAAATAGAGATATTGTCCCATCACGATCTAGTCCAACTGAGACCTAGTCTAATGGCGATTTAGTCATAAACACTACCTAGTCATATTGAGATGTGGTCTTAAAGATCCTAACCCTTTTTAACGTTAAGCTCAATCAATAGTTTCGACATGCAAACACTCGCGACTGTCCGCGATCGAGCCGCCTAGGTAAGCTCTCGTTTCGTCCGTTCGTATGAAGTTAAAATACTGAATCCGTGACTATGGTCCTACCACCAGGATTAGGTGGTCGCCTTTTGTTCTACGACACGCTTATCCAGGGCGGTAAGGCTATTCTAATTTAACGATACTGACAAACTTTGCGGGTCTGTTTCTTTATGAAAGCACTCTTATGTATGTAAAAAATTGATTTGCATATAATTTATCTGTACCGGAAACCTGTTTCTATATGTAAGTACTTACCCTTACTCGATATTTGTGACCCTTTGGTTACAGAAGATTCACATTAGTGGTTGAATCGGATTGATTATATGGACCTAGGACTAACCAGTTTTGATGTTAACCGGCTTCAAAGAATCTCAGCCAACATAACTTCACTCTCAACTCGACGAAAAACACGCAAAAATAAGAATCGCTTATATTATAATTTTGTTTGGCAGTATTTAGAACCGTCATATTTCTTCCTTATCTTCTTCGCAACCAATTCAAGATGAGATTTCTACGTTGGAGACTGCCCTGAAACTGCTGGAATGCCCATGATCAGCCATCCGGAAGCTATTACATTTTCGGCAATTAATCTTTAACGCATGCATTACGTATGTTTTTAACTAAGTATTCCTATGGGGTCCGTCATATTGCCTCACATCTCTTTAAGACTAAAACACAGTTCCAAGTGCGATATTGCCCAAAAACAAGAGGGCTCAGCCAGAAAACGTCTGGCTACAAGTTTTCACGAAAATAACTTTGCATACAGTTTTAACTAAGTATGTTTGACTAAGTTTGGGAAGATTTAAAAAATGTGCCCAGACCAAATCCACGTGCAAAACAACCGCCCATGAACGGCCAAAAAATTTTTGCTCACATCCCAAGGCTTCGTCCAGATTTCAAACTTCAATATGTTAGCCAAATATATTAGTAAGTATATATCATTTTTTTTATATTTTATATATACAATTGTAAGATTTGAGCAATGATTTCTTTCCCCTAACGACTTTTTCAGGTGTCACAAACCTTTCGAATAACTTTCATGATTTAGTACGAACAATATTAATAATATTTTATGAGGCCAGTGGATGAGGATAACAAATGAGGCCATAAGTTATAATGTTTGTAAGTCCCATGAATGCTATTTAAAATTAATTGATTTAGATGATTATTTACCGTTTTTGTCAATGCGCTACTAGACTTATTTTCTAAAGATACACGATTACATATTAAAAATAGACACAAGACCCCTGCAATGACCACCTTTCTTTTTTTAACACTTAAAGCACTTTTTATACACTTTGATTTACACATCACTATTTTTTTTTTCTTCCACCAGACTCATCCAGCTCATTATCTATTTTCGCTCTCCAGATCGACTCTCGCCCAGTTGCATCCTGACTCGATTAGTTGACTTGTCCAGCTCCCGGCGCCCAAGGTTCATCATAATCTCCTCATCATAACTATTTGCTCCATTCCTTCTCTCTACAATAGCGCAGTCCAATAGAGTGGTGTTCCTTCTCCAACATTATAATATATTATTCAGCAGTAGATATTTTTTCTATAGTTCTACTTTATTTTTCTTAGGCTGACTTGTAGGGAATCATTGCAGTAGAAATACAAAATCAATTAACGTTAATGTTTTTCCTTATTATTTATAAAATCCCTTTGTAAATTTATTACATTATAATTGTCCCATCTGCGCAGCACTGCCGCAAGGCAGCACTGGCAGGGTCGCCATGCAAGGATGGACGACGGGAGCTAATCAAACACGTGTTGTTCAGATGAAAGTACACAGTATATTGTCGTAGTAAAATGATACATGGCGAGGAGGCGCGTCATACACTACACAAGGATAATATAGCTGGATCTATCATGCAGTTGAGACGGCCAGTAACGTATTTAAATCAAACTAGTCGGCGTGCGTGCGAATCGAATGCGGATTGTTAATGCCACGACGTTTTACTATTTTTCGCTCAGTAAAATTACTTTTTGAGGTACGTTTGATGGGTGTGATAAACTATCATTTCTTGTTATTTATGACGTCTAATTACTTTTACGTAAAGTAGGCCTAATGTTATTGAATTTTTTCATGCGTTAGAACTAATTTGATTTTTATGTTGCTTGTGATGTTTTTTTTTTTGAAAATGGCAGAGAGGTACACACTGACTCAATTTGGAAAAGTATACAGTGGCTCAAGAGTCACTGAGTACTTTTCCAATATTTTCTACAGTTTTATATTGTTTTTTTTTTTAAGTAGGAGAGTACTGACTCATTTACAAACAGAAAATGCTTCCTTTAGAAAGCAATAAGGCTTATTTGGGGTCTAATGGGCAATATTCATTAATTGATGCATTATCTATCATCTGACCAGTTAAGACCAAACTAATCTGTCTACAAAATATTTACAGAAGAACAAGATACTACCCTGAAAACCTATATTATAGTTTGCTGCGAAGGAAAGTTGCTAAGTAGTATAAAGCTTAATTTTGATTAGGATAAATAAAAATGTTGATTATAAATTCACGTTTTTTGTTCATTATTTCTACTACTGAGTCACTGTATATTATTAGAGCCACTGTGTACCTAGGTACTGCGTCACTGTGTACATACAGGAGTTCACATTTGCTCATTTCTCTGTTTTCAGTTTTTGGTCCATAGCTTACCTACTATCATTTGCATTTTTGAAGAATATGTATAGGTCATGATAAAATATAGTTGTTACACTAACATTTGTACAAATTTCAGATCAATGCTACGAATATTTCTTGTTTTTTTGACCTTCTAAAAAAATCCGAATCACTGTTGCCTCCTTGACCCTACCATGTGCAGTCCAATTAACATATCAACCTAGTCGAGAGTGGTGAGTGTGCTAGGGTGTAGGAGGGGGTGAAGTTCCCTATTCAGGTTTTTACTAATATCTCAAAAATCTAAACAAATAGCATAATTATTGCTTTTGATAAAAGTTTCTTACAATGTTCGATTAAGGCTGTAGGAATGGACGTTTGTTCCTACTCCCAAGAAAAGGGATGACAGGCCGCGGGCCCACGGCCCAACGGTTGATGTTGGGATTTTGTATATATGCTAGTTGTAATAATAACTTTGATAACGCGATGTAGGAAATTCGTTGTGTTGTCATCGTTCTATAGCGCGTCGCTAGATGTCGCTACATCATTCCCCTCCGAGACCGGGATCGATACGGTCATGGTCCGTCAACGGTCTTGCGTCTTGAGATGCTTGCCAGCGTGCCAGTGGGGTTCCAGTGGGTCGGAACCGGGTGTAGATGCCGCATGGAGAGTTCGCGGTGAGTCGGAACTGCATGCGGTGCTGTCCTGGACAATGTCGGGGTAATGGTCCCAGTGATTCGGGACAAGCTCCAGTGTGTCGGAGTGCCGCAGTGCGTCCAGGAGTGCTCTTCGCTGCAATGGACGCAGTGAGTCGGGGTGGCTGGCGGCTGCTTCGGGCAGGAGAGTAGAGTGCTCTGCTTGAGACCGGACGAAGTGCAGGGTGCTGTGCCGAGTTGCAGGTGGAGGCTGGAGGTGGTATAGACCAGGCTTGCAGCGCTACAAGCGTAGTGGTTCACCAAGGTAGCCCGGAGTGTGCTGGCGGCTGGCGTGTGGTACTCGCTGCTGGTGGGTGGAGAGTGACGGAGACGATGACGACGACGGAGATGTTGGTCCTCCTTCTTCGAAGGCTGCGGAGGTAGTTCAGCTAGGGGTCACCACTGTAGGAACGGAAGTTTGTTCCTACACCCCGGAAGAGGCTGAATGGCCGCGACCCACGGCCCGACAGTGATGTCGGGATGTTGTATATATGCTAGTTGTAATAATAACTTTGATAACGCGATGTAGGAAATTCGTTGTGTCGTCATCGTTCTATAGTCGCTACAAGGTATTTCTTAAAAACGGTTGTCAGGTATGCTATTTGTACAGATTTTCGAGATATGAGCAAAAATCTAAAAATAATCTTTAACCTCCCCCCACACCCTCAAGGACTTTATCCAAAAGTACAGTAACAGGAATTATTTCCCGATTTTACTAATTCGACTGGGTTCTATACAAAACCTGGACTTGAAAAAAAAAACAGTTTAATGTGCTATAATGTGGCCAGTACCTACTTTAAATCTTATTTTTATTGACAATGTGTGAAATATAATCACACTACATTTATTTTTTATGGCATCTTCTAAATTAAAATCCATCAATCCAGCATTACGGCGTAATAACAAAAAAACATTTTTTTTTTACTCATTTTCTTTTTATCTGGACAAGTCGCCACACAATTTTATTTAGATTTTTGTCGAACTAATAACAACTAAAAATAATTGGTAACTTAAAAAATATAAAAGGGTGAAACAAGTAAAATATAAAATAAAACCACGTGTTATTTCATATATAAATTTTATTACAAACTGTTCTTGGACTTAACTGCAAATAATTATACCAAAAACCATTCGTCTATTACACCAGCCTGTTGATCGCAACAAAAACGACATGGAAATACGGATCGTTTTCAAAAATGCTATCCCATTACCATCAACATAGTAGTTAATCGCTTTAACCTTACTGTGTAAAAGCCAAGACAATCTTCTTGGTGTTTTTCATGTTCCTTTTATATTATGACAAAAGCATTTGTTTCAGCATTTTTAAAATAGCACATAAGTATTTCAAATTTCAATTACAGAGAACTTATAAAAAACTTTTAAATTAATCACTGAATGAATGGGAAGTCTTTCTGCGATAAGATGACTTTTTCGGTACATTTTGTGCTTTACTTATAGCTGTAATACTTTTTTTAAGGGATACCCATACCATTAAAATTGTTTTTTCATTACTGAATTGGAAGAAAACATTTTATTTAAAAAGATACATTGAATACAATGTTCATAAAATATGAATGAGCAGACCATCTCAAAAAGTCTTCATACAATTAAACAAAGAGTTGCAATCATTAAAACTCTTTTAAGACTATTTTAAAATAAATATTTCTCATTATGAGTCAAAAACATGTTATTTTGCAGAGAATTTTACACACAGTACCAATAGTTTGAAATGTTGACCAATAAAGAGTACAGTTGATGTAAACATTAAACCCATAATAAACTAAACAAGTCTTACACCCTAACTGTCCCAACTTAGTTGGAAATAATAGTGTTAAATAGGTATATAATATGAATGGTTGCATTGCCAGGTTCTTTAAAATAAAGATTTTCACAGGCTCCTGAACCTATAAAACATACATTTTGAGAAATTATCCCTCAACTAAGTTCAATACTCGACAAAAATTGATTTTATTTTTACAGATAAACAAAATCACCATTGACGCCTAGCTATCTCAATTGCGGTATTTTTAACTGCATTTGTCTCCATAGTGCTGGCTTGAATCAAACAACACATGCAACGAAGAACAAGTAAATTAAGATTATTTTGTACTGCTATTTACACTACAGTAGTTTGTCGTAAGTACAACTTGCAACAGTATGTTGATTACAGAAACAACTAGGTCAAAATAAGTTTGCTCTAAACAATACAAAAATAAAGATAACTAATTGTCTTCATAAGGTAGAGATTGATTTCTGTTTCAATAAGACAATATTTATTTACTATAAAACCACAATATACATAACCATCATTATATTATTAGTGAGCGGAAGATTTACGCTCAAACCCGCTCATATTTTCAGAAATAAAGCAAGGAATAAATAGCCACAGAAACAAAAATTTATATATTATGTCTTATTTAGACAACATCTTCAATCTTGAGCATTATTTTAACCGACACATTTGACTGCTCAATTAAGTATGCTTACAATATGGTTCAATGGTCCTTGGTTTCTGACAATTATACTACTATACATATAGTTTGTTACTAAAATAAATTCATACCAAAGTGCGTGACATGCGGATGAAGATAAATGAAGGTGTTCAATAAATTTAAATTAAATTGTAGCTACTTACAACTCTTTCACTATTACAATTTTAGAGTTTACTATTTATTATAGACTGAATAAATAATTTCATCATGACCAGGCTTCCAAGATTTGAGGAAGCAAAAGTAAGGTTATTTTAAAAATATGCATTGAGTGTGTTTGCTTATGTAAACCTATAGTGAAAGTTTTTAATTATCCCCAGAGTATAGAATTAAAAAATATTTAGTTTTCTTAGTGTATTGCTGTTCAAATAGCACCATAGTGTGTCTTGCCAAGGATTATGATCGAAAATATTCAAATAAATCCTCTTTCAGATGCATTGTAACACAAATGTTCAGGAAAAAGAGTTATTATTTAATAAAAATATACATGGACAATGAAATTCGTTATTTGTAAACAGTTTTAAATGATGAGACTCAACAGATTGATTATGTGATGTGGTGGTAACTTCATTTCAATTTTTAAATAATGCAAGTATCAAGTTATCTATGTCCCAACTAAATAAATAATATTATGGCTTTGAGATAATCTTCATACAGCCACCTACAATGTATGTACACAGTGATTAAAGTACTTTCTTCCTGTTGGGGTTACTCTTTTAACAGTAGCGAACAAAGAACTCTATAACAATACTAATCAATTTTGAGATAATTGAAAACTCACACTATTTGTACAGATGCTGTATAAAAAAACTATTAGAATTTAAAAAATATCTATGAAGTTTTATGATAAGATAGAGGCATAAATAAAAAAGCGAAAAAAAAAGAGCGAAGGTAAACAAAACATAAAAGGAAAGTGCCTCTCGGTTGAATTGCGTAATTTCAAGTCCTGTCAGTTTCAAGTGGCTGGGTGTGCAGAGTGAAAAGCTTGTATGTGGCGATCAGTGGTCGGGCGGACCGGCGTTCAGTCGATGTACTGCGCGAGCCAGCGGAAGCCTTCGCCATAGCCCTGGCGCTTCAGCACCGAGCACATGAAGAGCTCCAGTGGCCGCCCGGGCAGTTCTGATCGGGAAACCTTGCCCTGAAATAAAAAAAGCAGAACTTTAGTTAAGACATGTGTAAGGGGTTTTCTTTTGCAATATAATCTTATATTTATGTCCTTATTTAGCCGGGCCGGGCTTTAGGGCGAGGGCGCCATCCCAAAAATAAAAAAACATGGGCTACAACACAGGTCGATTTTCAACACGTAGGTGGTGTTTTTAAGTACTTACCTAATATAAGTAAATAGACAAAAATTTAAATATTAATTTATTAATTAGGCACCGAATGACGATTTTTCGGTTTGGTTACTTAAAAAGCCTAAAAAAGACAAAGTCACAAAGCCTATAGAGGACATTTTTGGTTTAAATTATCATCCCCTAAATAGTGATGGTGAAAAATTACATATATTAAATATGATAATTACTTGTATTTGAAAAAGAGGATTCATCTAAAAATACTGTTTATCTAATCAATAAATTATTCTTTATTTAAGTTCACATAGCTTAATATTAGTTGTAAAGTAGTTCAAATCAAAATAAACCTAAGACCAAATAAATGGTATGGTAGTACCTAGATCTGCATTTGTGTCATATAGAAACTCTTGCTACAATTTTATGCCATACGAAATGATGAGTTTGAAAAATAATGTATCAAACAAATAATGTATATAAACACCTACATTTTTAGAACAATAGCACTCTACAATGCCTAAGATATATATTTAACCCTTTACCCGCTAGACTCTATATCAGTTGTCGTGTTCCCAGCGCCAAGCACAGCAAATCTAAAAATAAATACCTACAACAAATAGGTATGTTCAATGGTAGATCGATATACCCGACCCAGCTTCGCACGCTACAGACAAATAGATAGAAAGAGGAACTTTGATATTAAATTTCTAATAGTATGTATTTCGGTAACCAAATGAAACAAAATTCGTTTAAAAGATTTTGAAAGATTTATTGATTTCCGCACAATATATTAGGCCACAAATGAATATTTTTATGACTCTATACTGTGATGAAGTTCATCTTTTAATAAAGACATCTTTTAATGTAGTTAAATCACATTTTTCGATAGCACGAACAAAATAACTAATGCGTAAGCACAACACTAATGGAAAATTCCACAAGCCGGTATTCGCTTATGACGTCAGAAGCGGTCGTCTATTTCCGGCCGTGGCGCTGGGTGGACTAGCAAAATTCGTTTCTAAACATGCACGCTAGGGATGGGAATCATCAACTCAGTCACTGACATTTTTATACTAATTTTCAAGGGAAATTAAACACATTTATTTCTATAGTA
Source organism: Stenoptilia bipunctidactyla (assembly GCA_944452665.1). Classification (NCBI taxonomy): domain Eukaryota; kingdom Metazoa; phylum Arthropoda; class Insecta; order Lepidoptera; family Pterophoridae; genus Stenoptilia; species Stenoptilia bipunctidactyla. Next base: position 21,494 of record CALYBW010000263.1, on the reverse strand, counting down.
ACAACTGCTTCAATTGTTTTAATTTATTTGTTGAAAAATAGTCAAATTCGACAGAAATATTTTTACTGAAGTGGATTTTCGTATCAGTAAATCTTTGCTTGTTTCCCGTCCCTATAGTCGGATTAAGCCGACAATGGCGCTGGACATCAATGCAATTTTCTAATAATAATATCAGTAATTTATCTAACTTCTGACATATTTTTAAGGTTTTCTAATTAAGAGACTTAAGTGTACTCAATTGTAAATGATTAGTGTAAATGATTATTAACCATTTACCAAAATTTTTTTTAACATAATCCAACGTTATTAAATAAAAAAAGCATATGAAACGATTGGTAGTTTTTAGTCGTATATATCCGACCGTGGCGGTTAAAGGGTTAAATTGAGTTTGAAAGTTATTGAAACTTTATTGCTTGCATCAAAATTCCATTATCAATGTCATTGATAAGACACTTGTATACATAAAATCTTGAAACAATGAAAATCCAACCTGTAGTCCAACGATAAAAAAAAATAGTCCAAGTCAGATTTGTAACAAGAGTAATGTGGAAAGAGAACAGATCCCTGAGGTTACATTATCAGCTATTATTATGTTCAAATATTTATGACTAAGTCCTCATTTGACAGCATTCTGTTTAGGTTAATCTAAGTAAGCATTACTACATACAAATTTCTAAAGAATTTAGTTTCAGAATCAAAATAGGAGATATAGGATGCAACAATAGTAACTTAGCTAGGTGATAGGTATATCCTCGAAAGTATAATTGTTATAAGCTGTTTAAAGTTTACTAACCTTTCCAGTAGTCTGCTGGTACAGATTGAAGAACTGCCTCAACTCGTCTTCACTGGCGGCGCCTGGTTTATCAATCTTGTTGCCCAGGATGAGCACAGGGCAGTTGCTGAGTGTCTCGTCAGTTAGCAACGAGTCTAACTCGGCTTTCGACTCGGGCAGTCGCGGCCGATCGCAGGCGTCCACTAAAAACACGATGGCGTCTACTGCCGGGAAGTAGTCACGCCACACGCGCCTCGCCTGTTGATGCCCGCCTAAGTCAAATGTTGTGAAACGCATGCTGCCTATAGACAGCTCCTCGGACGCTGCAAGCATTCAAAGACAGATCATTAAGAATAAAAATTACATGTGGCATTACTGATTATGGATACTTACACATATAAATGAAAAGTGATGAATTTATATGTATATTAAAAAAACAGGCTTATTCAGAAATTACCTAAATCAAGTATGGAACAATCAGCCGCTTAAGTTTTTAGCAGCTAAGACACCAAATACTTTTATATGTATATTAAAAAAACAGGCTTATTCAGAAATTACCTAAATCAAGTATGGAACAATCAGCCGCTTAAGTTTTTAGCAGCCAAGACACCAAATACTAAGATACATCTACTGTAGCAATAAACATACAGCCAAAACACTCAGATTGTTCAGGCAATCCATCATCAAATGACATGCAAGCTGCTGTCTTTGGGATTGTAGTATAAAAGCATTCAAAGAGTAAAAAAGTATGGAACAAACGTGAATAATGGACTTTATTACATGCATTATACAGTTCAATAGTAAAGTTCCTTGTCAATATAATGTAAATGTTGAAAAAAAAATCTAAATCAGAACACCATTTAGATAATATTGACAAGGAACTTTACCATTGAACCATATGATGCTTGTAATCTTAATATATAAAACTGTTTCGTTACTGACTGAGTGACTGACAAACAACATACAGCCATAGCTACTGGCCGTGGAGAACTGAAATTTGGACCAAACAATCCTTACAGGTTCAAATCAAATCAAATATATTTATTGCCATATAGTATGGTACATAAAGTTGTTACACATAAATTAGGTTCTACATACTATGCTGTATAACAGCATGCAATTCGTACAATAAGGTCATATTCCATGAACATTGGTTTTTAAACATAAAGTTGATCAAAAAGTAATATTCAATTAAAAGTACAGTTATTACAGTTAAATTAATTCTACCCATTATTTTTGTCAAATTCATTAATTGAATAAAAACATTTTTTAATTAACCATTCATTCAATAATTTTTTAAATTTAATTTGGTTATAATGGCCTAATTATAGAATAGTGTAATATGTCTATTTATGTTGAGAATTATATGTTAAGTTATGTTGATTATAAGAACACTTATGTTTCATATTTTTGGGCAGATCCTAAATCTTTATTGCAAAACCTGATATTGATTTGGCCAGTGCAATAAATTTGCATTTTTTTTTCTTGAAATTGGGGCAAATACTTTCTTATGACTTAGTTCTTACACACTAGACTATCTAGTATACAATATTGCAAGGTACTGTGCAAGTCTCACAAACCTTAACTCATGTTCAAGTAATTGCCAGTTCCTTTGCAATCAGATTTTTGCATCAAATGTTTAGTAATTTATTAGGAAAATCAAATAACCTATGGCTTTATTAGAAAACAACAGTTGAATAAAAATAATAAAAATGTAAGAAAACTTATAATGTGAACAAACTGGTGCATTTCTTCAAAAAACTGTGACTACTAGTTTATAGTATAATGAAAATTTATATAAAGCTGCTACTTGGGTACACAAAGGGTACCAAATAGTTTAGAATTTAATTTTACCACAGACATATTTAATTATTATCACAAATTAAACTGATATCGGGCAAAAATATACAAATTGACTATTCCATTATTACAAATAAGAAACATAACCAAGACCAATAGCAATTGTCCATAGAACATAATAATTTTAGAATGGAAGGACCATATAAATCATTATAGCTGTAGGTAGTATAAGGTAAGCAGTATGAATCTTTGACTTACTAGGGTGCAAAGTGGGGACATGTTGGGCTAATCTGTCATCTTTCAACATGTGAAGTAATGTGGTTTTGCCAGCATTATCCAACCCCAGGAACAATAGCTTGCCGGACTTCTTCCATAATCCTATAAACATCAACAAGATAATACAATTACAAGATAATCAAATTTTATTTCACCTGTTTGTTTTAAGATCAAATATTTCCAATAACAAATGCAATCCTCATAAAATTACACAATTAGATTGAAATTGGTTTATAGTTTTAGTATTAAATTTTATATTAATACTAAAACTTTATTTTTTATGTTTTATGAGTTCAAATATTTTATAAGAATATAATTCTACTCACCTAAGAATCCGAGGACGCCTGTGAACCAATCCAAGATAAACATTGTGAATCTGAAAAGTATGGAATAATTTTAAAACAGAAGCATCATAGCAGTCCTTCAGAAGATAATTCTGCGTATTTGTAATGACTTGCACAATGACAACGATGGTTAACTACCAAATATATAATACACAGTTCAACGCGAAGAACATGTTATCAAAGGCATTTCGTCATGTCCAAGATATCAATAAAATTTAGCATTAAAATTGAGTAATACGAATGACAAGACGTCACTTTCGCACCGTGATCACACAATAGATCTACAACATACGGAGGTATTCAATACTCACTGGATTAAATTGAACTAGAATCACTAAAGCTAAATGTAGTTTTATCACAATAATTCGCACTTAACCCGAGTTTATAAACGTAATTAATACGTCTTTTCTTAAGAGGAAAAGAACGCGATGAAATGAAACTACAATTCTGTCTGTTGGCTGGCAATGACGTGCGTGACGTAAGTACGTTACTTCCGGAATTTGACATGACGACTGACACAACCATGTTACGTTCATATAATACTTAAAATAGGATTAAAATAAATTAATATCCATAAACCACACACAATTACATCTTATCCTTATACATTTTCATTCGTCGTTAGTAACGGCATGAGGCGTGCGGGAGATTTTTGAAGCGCATGCCATAAGGCCCCCGCACGATGGGAATCGTTTTCATTGGTCGTAAGGCTTGGACCCGCAAACCCGCGTGCGGGGTGCGGGAGATTTTTGAAATGTATGCAATATTTTCACTACCCGAATGCAGGGACTCCCCGCATGCTTTGTATCAACCGAGTTATCGACCGAGGTAATTTCATTGGTCGTTAGTCCACATAGATCCGCCGCATTAGGGTTAACGTGAACAAGCAATTTCGATAACAAGTTGTTCATTTGACAGTTTGTTATAGGTCAAGTTTATGAAGTGACATCTATGTAGAGCTTTAGAAAGAATAAAAAAACACAGAACCCCAGACAATCACACCAACTACCTACATAGCCCCAAAGTAAGCATAGCTTGTGTTATGAGATACCATGTAGTGAACTAGGGGTCCCCCTAGTTCAGGTTCCCGAACCTAAAATATAAGTACATACCTAAATAGATAAACACTCAGACACGGAACATTTTTATTTTTGTTCCGTGCGGGATTTGAACCCGCGACCACTGGCGTCTGAGGCAGACAGGCTAACGCCAAAAGGGACAAACGTTATATTTGCAATTTATGCAATATATTAATGTAGGTAGGTATTTAGATATATCAATTGCAACGACATTAGATTTGATAATTTGTCTCTCTGCTAAGAAAACTTATCTTCACTTAACATCAGATCAAACACGGATTTGGTCCTTGATAAAAAAAGTACATATCAGGACGAATCATTGTTGAGAGATACACGAAATAAATAAGTCATGGCAATGTTATGCTAGAGTAGCAAAGACCTTTAGCTAATACTTGCCAATTGAGGGTCTGTTTCTGTTTTGATAGAATTATGACTTCGAATGCTATATTGAGATCTATAAGTCAAATCTTTAGATTAAATGCTATTTGAAATGTCTTATCGTTTTGGTGTCAAAAAGAATTTTCGATTCACAACACTACTGTGGAATACAGGTTACGAAGCATACTAATTGATTTTACTATTTTTCACTAAGAAAGTTCTTAATAGTGTGCTCAGCCAAAAAGGCTTTATCTTGCCTGTATCCCTTTGGGGTACACAAATACAATGGAACGCCAACGATTCAGATACCCCATTGCTACGATCCAGACATACCTCTTTCGCTTCTTCTACGTTCATTAATCGTTTCAAACTTGATCGCCGGTTTCGGGTACTTTTAACTAGGCCCTTTTTAAGTATGTCGCCAATTCGGTCGACATAAGTTCGCCTAGGGCGCGGCCCCTTCCGACATTACCATATAATTGTGCTTTGTACACCTCTTTCGTAAATCTACTTTCACTTATCCTTTATAAATGTCCAAACTACCGTGGCTCTTCATAGGATGACTTATCCGTTTTCGTTACTATTTTTTCGTGATAGTTATAATTTTGTAATTGCTGCACAGATTTAGTGACTATATTTTATTTGTTTTAAATTCATAGTATCTAACGGTCAGCGCAATTCCTTTTTATAAATTTTTTAAAACTTTGTAAAACTACAATTCTCTATAAGTTTTTGCAAAAATCAAAAGATTACGAAGATGAAAAGATGATGAAAAGTAACACTTCAATAATTAATAATATCGATAGCAGCCAACGGTAACAACCATAGCCGATATGCTTGGATTTTGAGAAAGATCTTTCCGCACGTTCTTATATTTGATAGTGTGAGTCCATAGTTTATCTATGCTAATATTATAAAGAGGAAACCTTTGTATTTTTGTATGTTTGTATTGAATAGGCTCAAAAACTACTGGACCGATTTCAAAATTTCTTTTACCATTACTTAGAGGGATTCTTCCGCATCCGTATAGGCTACTTTTTATCCCGAAAATCCCGCGGAAATCGGAATTGCGCGGGTAAAACCGCGCGCAACACCTAGTCTTTATAATATAAAGATGTCATTAATAGTTTTTCTCTCAACCTACGAAACCACCACACAACACTAAAGGCAGGCTGTGTTCGGAACAACAGCCATCATTCTTTTTCCACCCATGATTGACACGCAGATACGGGTGTCTGCCAAAAGTGACAAGCCTGTGACACTTATACTGCCATGGTGAACACAACCTCATTCTTTTCAGTTTTTGACAGCTTTCTAAGCTAAAGGTATTTTACGATTTTTATTGAAAATATTATGAAAATTGACAATATGTACTGAAATAGTATGCCGTGACTGCAAATCTTTTCTGTGTTCCTCTCATGGGCTTCACTATTTATATTTCCAGTCGCGGATTAAAGTGATAATTTGAGGTTACCAAGTACTCCAGGTTTGTTGTTATTTCAGGTGAAGACATGGCACCCAGGAAAAACAAAGTTGCGAAAGAGGAGGTCCAAGTGACCCTGGGCCCCCAGCATTTAGTCGGTGAAACTGTGTTTGGTGTGGCTCATATCTTTGCTTCATTCAATGACACATTCGTGCATGTTACTGATTTATCCGGCAGAGAAACAATTGCTCGGGTAACTGGAGGCATGAAGGTTAAGGCAGACAGAGATGAAGCGTCTCCTTACGCCGCTATGTTAGCTGCTCAGGTTCGTTTCATTTGTATTTTAAAAGATTGAAATGTCTAATGTTCATAAGCAGTGTTAATATTTGAGGTTACTTGAGTAAACTAAGTTTTCAATGGATTTCAAGATCTTACAGTACCTATCTATTAACTAGTCAGTTAAATTCTGTTTGTTTTTAAAACTGCGGTAAACGGCAATACGCGTAAAGTCAAGATACTCTGTATAATGTTCAGTTTTATTCTAATTATTTGTAATATTAAATTTAATCTAAGTTTGTAGTAAAATGTTATGCATATATTGACTCTCATAATTTAAATAATCCCAATTTAAATGAGACACCCAAAAGTTAAAGTGTTGTTTATCTATGGTGTTCAATATTTCAGGACAAAAACCTCATATCAGAAATTTAAGTCGAGACTAAAGATGCAGGTTCTAAATATTTCTAATACTCAGCACTGTTTTCAAATTAATATTTTATACTTTTAATGGGAATATTACGAATGGATTGTAAACAAACAATTATCAACATATCTGAAGCTACTAAATATAGCAAAGTAAAAGCTTTATCAACTATTAAACTAACTGGCAGTATTTTAAAAGGCAGAGTGGATGTTTATTGAAATAAAATCAAGTCCCCAGACATCACACCAACTACATGGCACCAAAGGAATCATAGCTTGTGTTATGGGATACCATGTAGTGAACTAGAGGGGAACCTAGAATATAAATAGATAAACACCCAGACACGGGACATTTTTTTTTAAACCCGCAACCACTGGCTTCTGAGCCAGACAGATTTACCCCATCGCCGAAGTGGTCGTCATATTTTATTATTTACTGGTATAGAATTCAGTTGTAACATATTATTACTATTACAGGATGTTGCTGAAAAATGCAAGACCCTTGGCATCACAGCTTTACACATTAAGCTGCGTGCTACTGGTGGTAACAAGACAAAGACTCCCGGACCAGGTGCACAGTCTGCCCTCAGAGCCCTTGCTCGTTCTAGCATGAAGATTGGCCGCATTGAGGATGTAACCCCTGTTCCATCAGACTCTACACGCAGGAAGGGTGGCCGAAGAGGCCGAAGGCTGTAATTTATTAGTTTTAAGCTGTAAACAAATAAATCTGTTTACTCACACAAACTGTTGTATTAATGTAATTTTCATAATAGTCATGTAGTTCGGCTGAAGCGGTCCATAACATAGTTCACTATTTATTGTAGAAATACTTCTGTGCAAGTGCTATGATTACTAAAGACCTTTTCCTATCACTTCCAACAATTAAATTTTGTGTGGATAAATCTGGAAATATTTATCATTTGAAGGTTTAGTATGAAATGGTCAATGGTACATATCTAGACAGATACTAATAGTGTACAAATACATTTCATTTGAATACATTTCATTAAGAAAATAAAAACCTTAGTAGTAGTTTTTTAATGTACATCCGGATGGCTGGACCATTTAGCGTATAAAGCTGGCTCTTACATAGATCGATAAACAATCGTAGGTGACTGCAATCTGCCTACATTTTATCGTTTGTGACTGGTTAGTTTATTCAAAAAATCCAAAAAAATGGTGTCCAGCCAGCCAGAATTTCGTAATTATGAGCATCTCGGATCTCAGCCCCAAGACGGTTTTGAGAACCCAGTTCTTATTAAAAGTATAGTGACTGGATATGTGACTGCAACCAAAGTTGTTTCATTCAATTTGATACGATACTTTTCGAGAAATCACAAAAACAAACTGTCCAGCCAGCCATAATCCGGTCGGCTGGACCATTTTGTTTTTGTCGATATATCAATAATTATAACACTGAAAGCAGCTAATTTAGAAAAAATCCTTAGTGACTGGATATGTGACTAACATTATATAGCTATAAATATGAATGGTTCGTGCATTTATGAGTTATTGGCAAAAAGATTTTGTTGACACCTGTCAAACTTCCGGCTGGCTGGACCACCCATTCCAGCACTTCTGAAAGGCCTTCGCAGTCGGAATCTTATAAAACGGTTAGTGACTGGGGCGAAGAACACAAATCTTCGTTTGTGACTACTCTAAATGCAGTCAATCAAAATATATAAGCAATTATTTTTATGCCATACTATGTAACTGAGGGTGACCATAATTTTTGGTTGAAACAGGGATTAAACGTGTTTAATAATGATATTCGAGTACTTTTAGTATTAAAAGTTGTAAAATGTATGTAATGCAACAAAATAAAATAAATATTATACAGGGTTTTGAAATAATAGTGTAGAATATTTTAAGAAGGTATTAAGAACAGGGTATAGATTCGATATAAGTAAAAAGAAAAAAAATCATTTCAAATTCTGCTAAGTAGGTAGGTACTTACCTTAACAAAATTTAAATTGTAATATACGACTACTAGCAAAAAATAAAACCTAAATAACCCTCTTACGTGGCACGGTAACTACGCGCCTATGACGTATAACAGCTGTTTCGCCCGCTCGGGCGTGACCGGGAGTGACCTCGCGTCGAGGTACTAAAAGAATTTTGAATTAAAAACAAAATCTTTTTACATACATCGAATCTATACACTGTTCTTAATGCCCCCTTAAAATATTTTACACTATTATTTCTGGACCCTATATACTATTATAGGTACTTAAAAACACTGTAAGTAGGTACATTTTAGTATTAACAGTTGTAAAAACGTATTTATAATGCAACAAAATAAAATAAATATTATTTACGAATGTACTTAAAAACACTGTATGTACTTTTTTGATAATAGAGTCGATATTAGTTTGTTTTATTTAGAATTTTAGGAAATTATTCATTGACCCACCCGACGCTACCGCTAGCCATTTTTATAACAATTTTAATCAGAATAGACCGAATTCATTGTGGACTTCGCGAAATAAGATAAGGTGTCACTATTTATCTACAAAACGTTGGGTGACTAACACAATAATAGTATATTATGTAACAAGTGAGCGAAGTTGCTAATTACTGTCGAGGCTGTGATTTGTAAAAGACAGACATACGTGGTCATAAAATAACAAACACATTTGATAACAAAGCTGTGAATTGTGATTGAAAAATGGCGCCGAACCTCGCGCATGCGCGTAGGTTTTTTTTTCCGCCAAATGTGTCAATGTCTGTATAGCATATACAGCCTATTTTAAGTGAAAATGTTTAATTTGGAGTGGTAAATGCAAATATTTTAATATTTTATAACATATTATTGTAAATTGTGAATAATTTGTTTGATATACAAATTTGTTTTACTAATATAAGGCGCAAACATTTAAAAATGTATATGGATTTGAAGTGGTATAAAACCTCTTTATTGTTTCTGAAAATATTTAATGTATAACCCGGACCAATAAAATATGCTCTGTTTACTCGCATGTAATTTGCACAAAGGTACAATTCAACTTTGTAGGATTCATTATATTATGCACTAGGGTATAATATATTATGCACGCGTGACTTATAGCCCAGTTTATAGTTCTAAATTCAATAGAATAACGCTCACTTTACGAGCAAGTGTGTTGAAAAAATACAAGTGCTATATTGACTCTCATTTTCAGGAATAAAATAAGTTTTATACTTGCTTATTAGGTAAACAACTTTTGGAGATCAAATCATGTCTTTTCATTTAAATTGTGATGTATAAAATGAAAAATTGGAAATTTGTTTTCTGGTTTTGGTTGTGGTTTAACAGGGTAGGTATAGATTCGATTTATGTAAAAAAAAAACATTTAAAAATTTTACTAAGTAGGTAGTAGGGACCTACCTTAACAAAATTTAAGTTTAATTTGTAATATACGACTACTAGCAAATAATAAAAACGTAAAACAATATTAAATAACAAAGTACCTACCATTTTACGTGGCACGGTAACTACACGCCTATGACGTATAACAGCTGTTTCGCCCGCTCGGTCGTGACCGGGAGTGACCTCGCGTCAAGGTACTTAGCAGAATTTTGAAATGAAAAAAAATAATTTTTTTTGTACGTAAATCGTGTCTATACACATTTCTTAATGACCCCTTAAAATATTTTACACTATTATTTCTGAACCCTATACATACTCACTTATATATACTAACCAAGCTGTGTTAAGAATAATTTCCCAAACTTCAACAATTAAAATTAAATTAATAAAGGAATTCTAAAAAAAGTATTCCAAAATTTGGTCACCCTAATTCAACAAAACATGTCAAAAAAACAATTGCTTATATATTTTGATTGACTGCATTTAGAGTAGTCACAAACGAAGATTTGTGTTCTTCGTCCCAGTCACTAACCGTTTTATAAGATTCCGACTGCGAAGGCCTTTCAGAAGTGCTGGAATGGGTGGTCCAGCCAGCCGGAAGTTTGACAGGTGTCAACAAAATCTTTTTGCCAATAACTCATAAATGCACGAATCATTCATATTTATAGCTATATAATGTTAGTCACATATCCAGTCACTAAGGATTTTTTCTAAATTAGCTGCTTTCAGTGTTATAATTATTGATATATCGACAAAAACAAAATGGTCCAGCCGACCGGATTATGGCTGGCTGGACAGTTTGTTTTTGTGATTTCTCGAAAAGTATCGTATCAAATTGAATGAAACAACTTTGGTTGCAGTCACATATCCAGTCACTATACTTTTAATAAGAACTGGGTTCTCAAAACCGTCTTGGGGCTGAGATCCGAGATGCTCATAATTACGAAATTCTGGCTGGCTGGACACCATTTTTTTGATTTTTTGAATAAACTAACCAGTCACAAACGATAAAATGTAGGCAGATTGCAGTCACCTACGATTGTTTATCGATCTATGTAAGAGCCAGCTTTATACGCCAAATGGTCCAGCCATCCGGATGTACATGTTTTTTATAGCCTTTTTAACCTACTGTTGTAGTTTGTATCTTGGTTTTGATTTTTTTGTGGTGTGTTCCTTTTTGTCCGGACCAGAGCTTACTACCCAGATGCTATAGTTCGAAATAATAGCTACCTAAAGTCTACTTTCATCGGAATATATGTATTTTTTTTGTATTTCAACAGATAACTTTTTAATTATTCTTTATGTGGTCTGGCCGCGAAGCCGGGCTCTCCGGCCGCGCCACCTCAAAGTATAATAGACTATTAAGAAATCAATATCCTGAAAAAACCTACATAAAAAGCACCTTGCATATGACAACTATGGTCAAATAAACTCCTCTAGTTAAGAAGTTATTGGTCGGAGTGTGTGGTCTGCTTGAAGGTGTACTCTGCAGCAACTCAATTTCGCAGTACCTATTGAAAATTAACTATCTGTAAATCCATTCAAATAATAATACATTTTACTTTTATAAATTTACTCTTCGTTGATACTTTTTTTTTCAAGAAACTATAAATTTTTATTAATTAACCTCTAAAGTATGTGGTGCGGCTAGAGAGGATTACTTTTAGCAAATATAACGAAATATGGTTTATTTTTTTACAACTAAAACCGCATAAAAAGTACTTTGTAAAAAGATTTAGACTTCATTTTACACTTGCTTTTTTTACTTATTTTGATTTAAAATAACCAATAGGTTTGCAAAGAACCAATATATTTTCATAATCAAATATGTGAAGGCTATAATAAATTTTCAATTTTATAGCTTTTATATATTTATAATTTACAGAACTTACAAAAATTCAAACACCTTTTTGTTACCAATTTAATTTATAACTTTATAGTATTAGCATTAAGATGTAAGCAGAAATTGCTGCATATATCGTATAGTTCACGGCGGCAGTTTTTTATCATGATATTTTGAATAAGTATTTACCTCAACTTTTTACTTCAGTAGCACGAATCACGATCCTTCTTTTTGAAAAATGCTTGGAAGAAACGAAAATGTATTGTGTATGCAAAATTTTAAATTGACAATCATAACTTATATTTATGAAAATTTAATTTAGGCCGTACATTTGGAAATTCGAAAATAACTTCAGAAGTCCTTTATTTGTAATACTGATTAACTATATTTTGTATGACTTTAGGTTGTTTGGAAGTTTTATACTTTTGTTATTTTGTAAGTGTGCAATGAAGCAATTTAAATAAATAAGTATAATGCGGTTTTGGTACACTTTTTCACTTGAGATGGCGCGGCCGGAGAGCCCTGTGCCGCGCATAGATGAAAATAAGTACTAAAGTGCCGCGGCCGCACCACGTAGATTGTTAATTAAAAGTTATCTGTTGAGGTACTAAAAAATACATATATTCCGATTCAAGTAGACTTTAGTTAGCTATTATTTCGAACTATAGCATCTGGGTACTAAGCTGTGGTCTGGCCACAGAAGAACGGACTTTTTTGTGAGATCATTGGCCAAACATGAACTCTTGGTTCTATTAGGAAGGCATATCTTTATTAGTTTTTACTTTTTAACAAAGCATTAAGTAATAGAGTTTTGGTAATAATAAGGAACAACGTATGTACTTGTAGCTACCTATAATTTTTGCGTAAAACAAGTTAATTTCAAACTGGTAGTATTTTAATCATTTCGATTTTTTTTAATAATCATTTTGCAACAGATTGTTTTTTATGGTTCATAAATACGTAGATCAACGTCTTCATATTTCTTATCGAAGGTTTGTTTCTGAGAATATAAAATTTGCAGCGTAAGGGAGTTCAGTAACTGATCACCCAAAAGTTTTTTCTTATTTCGTATTATAGGAACGATTTATTCTGAAAGAGAATTAAATATTTTTGGTTTTGGAATGGTTTATACAGTTAGTGAATAGTATTAGGAATGATAAATTAGTGTTTGGCACACAATAAGGGTACAAACAAGGGCACAAAGCGATCCTTCAGTTTGATCATGGTGTAAACGAGATTTCTCTGTGAAAACTATTGGAGACAAAATGTCTTAAAACGGTGACCCTATACTAATGTAATGAATATTATAAAGTAAAAGTTTTGAGTCGACTCAATAAAATTATGTACCCAAATATAAGTATGATATAAATATAATATAAATAATATAAACGGTGGCCACCGATAAAAATAAAATATCCCAGAGTAGGATAAAAAGTGTAGCCAATACTGTGAGATAGATTAATGATTGTATTATAGAGAGATATGACAAAGTAAATGATTGAATAAAATTAAGTGTAAGAAAAGTAAAGGTACGAAGCAATAGGCAGAATATAATATAAAAAAAGCAAAAAGTTATTTTTTTAATAGGAATATTTTTTATGACGATTAATAAATATTTTTTTTGATCGGTTCAATATATTTTAGGTACTGTCAATATGAGTTTTTTTTTTGTTTTGTTAAATAATACCATGACTAGGTATTTGATATTATGGAATTTTTGTAGGTACTTTTATCAATAGGTACCGTTTTGTCAATGCTGCTAGCTATTTTAGTAAATAAGTAAGTAATAATATGTTAAAAATAAGTTATAAGTAAATGAAAGTATAAGTAATGAAAGTATATAGAAATGAAAAACTTTTACTTGTATGTATAAAACTTTTATGTAAGTAACAAATGTATGTTTATTTTTGAAAACTAAATTTGAAAGAAAGAAAGAAAGAAAGAAAGAAATCATTTATTTGCTGAATATGGTCGGTATTTACATGGTAAGTTAACATTATAGTGCAGCATACTCAACCGTGCAACGGTGTGCAAATTTTTCTATGTCCTAAATCAATTACATAATACCTACCTATCAACATTAATATTGAAAAAAGAAAAACATAAATATCATTCAAAATTTTAAATTATAAGGTCATAACAAACATAACAAATATAAAAAAATATTGGTAAAATATGTCAAAATTTATAAGGTATGTATGTCAAAGTAGTACAATAAAATCACAAATATCAGTTTAAAAAGTCATTCACGCTATAATAACATTTTTCGACCAAATAATTAAATAATTCCTTTTTAAAATTTCTCAATGTCATATTTTTTAAAAAACTTGGCAGTTTATTATATATTCTAATAGCCATACAATACACATTTTTAGAATATAAGTTCAGTTTTTGGGCAGGTATGTAAAGTTTATTCTTGTGCCTTCCTTTACCATTTAACATTTCTTCATTTGTTTTGAAGAAGTATGCATGTGTTCGTACAAAAATGCATATTTCAAAAATGTATAAGCATGGAACTGTTAATATTTGATATTGTTTAAACAAAGGCTTACAGCTATCAAGATAGCCCGCACCACATAGTGCTCTTATACACTTTTTTTGAGCACGGAAGATATTTAATACGTCTACGGAATTGCCCCACAGAATTATACCATATCTTATAATAGAGGATACATAACCATGGTAAGATAAAAGGGCTATTTTGACCCCTGAAATGTCTCTAATTCGTTTTAATACATAAATATATCTTTCCATTTTGTTTCTTAAACATGTCACATGTGCCTTCCAATTGCACCATTTATCAATAGTCAAACCTAGAAATTTTGCTGATTCTACATTGTCAATCGGTACATTATTATAGTCAATATTTAATTTAGGACATTTCATATTATATGTTTGAAATTGCAACAATTTAGTTTTAGTCAAATTAATTTTTAAGTCATTTGAATGTAGCCAGTCTATTACCTTTGTCAATGTAGAATCAATTTCACATTTAAGTTCATTCAAATTAGGAGTCTTAATAAGTATAGTGGTATCGTCAGCAAATAAAATACTATCATTAAATTCATTATTAATACAGTTTGGTAAGTCATTTATATATATAATAAATAGTAGCGGTCCTAATACGCTACCTTGCGGTATTCCTACACTATTAGGGCGATATTGTGACCTGTGGTTAATTTTATAGTTATTTTTACTGGCATACACTATTTCAACGCATTGGCTTCGGTCTGAAAGGTAGCTCTCCATCCAATCTAATGCGATTCCTCTAATTCCATAAATATGAAGCTTTTGTAAGAGTTTTTGATGTGACACAAAGTCAAAAGCTTTGCTCATATCAAGTAGAACCGCTACTGGGTAAAGTTTTTTATTAAGACAGTCTGTCACCTTCTTAATCAAAGAAAAGCAGGCCATAGCGGTTGATCTATTCTTTCGAAAACCATATTGTTCATCGCATAAAGTATTGTGTCTTTGTAAAAAAATGTTTAACCTATAAACCATAACTTTTTCAAAAATCTTTGACAAGACAGGTATCAGTGTAATTGGTCTATAATTATTGAGGTCTTCTCGGTCTCCTTTTTTATAAAGCGGTTTTATGATTGACTTCTTAAGACGAGTAGGGAACTTTCCCTGGCTCAAGGATAGGTTAATTAAATAGGTTAAAGGCTCGACGAGTTCTATTGCACATGCTTTTATTATTTTTGTACTTAATCCATCGTACCCAACTGAATTAGTATTTTTTAATCCTCTTATTATATTAAGGACCTCATTTTGCGTGACGGGACTTAGGTACATTGAATCACTCGTGTATTTTTTTAATTTTATGTTAGAGTTTTTTAGACTATGAGAGTTTTGGTCAGTTTCCGATTTTGTCATGTTAATAAAAAAGTCATTAAATAAATTACAAATGGTTACTGGGTCCATATGCGTTGAGTTGTCAATTTTTATTTTAAATATGTCATTATTATTATTATTGGATTCCACATTATTTTTAATTATGTCCCAGCATGCTTTGTTTTTATTTTGAGATTTTTTTATGTATGAGGCATTAATAATTTTCCTAGCTTCCGTTAAACATTTTTTTAAAACTTTACTATACTTCTTGAAATACTTCCTATTGATACTTCTGTTCCCAAGTAAATATTTATGATACAATATTCGTTTGGTTAAACAGCTTTTTTTTATGCCCTTAGAAAGCCATTTTCTTTGGAGTGGCTTATTTGTTAATTTAACAGTAATTTCGGGGAAACAAAGGTCATAAAATAAAATTATTAAATCATGAAATTTATCAAAAGCTATGTTAGTCTCTTTTTCATCGTAAACCTGACTGAATGACAGAGACCTCATACAGTCTCTAAATTTCTCAAAATTCTCCTTTGAAAAATCCCGTTTTTTTTGAAACCAGAATTTGGGAGTTTTTTTATGGAACTCATTTTTTTCAAGTTCAGCTGTTATACTTTGACCTTTATCGTGATCTGAAAGGGCTAGGCTATTAGATTTTACACCATTGATATTACTTATAATTAAGTCCAAGCATGCATTATTTCGAGTAGGTTTTTGTATGTGCGACTGTAAATTATAATTGTTTAAAATAGCCTGTAACTCTTCAGAATTTGAAGTTTTTTTTAAAAAATCGATGTTCCAGTCGCCACATAAAATAACTTTTTTTTTATGCCTTCTTGTTAATTGTTTAAGTAGCTTGTTTAATTCAGTTAGGAAAACTTTCACAGAAGATTTTGGAGTTCTGTAAATACAAACAACAGAAATATTATAATTTAAAATATCAACCCCACAACATTCAAAAACATTTTGTATTGTATTTAAATTATCAATTTTTTTAAAAGATAGAGTATTATTTATTAATATGCATGAGCCGCCCCTACGTTCATAAGGACGACAATAAGAACTTCCAAGCGAATAGTTACCTATTTTTAGATTATTTTCAGTCCCTTTTTTTATAAAAGTTTCTGTCAAACAGACAACGTCCACATCACCTATTTGTTTTTTTATGTCTAAAAGTGAAACTTCAAAAATATCGCGTTTCCCTAAAATTCCCGCTATGTTTTGATGAAATAAGTTAAATTTTACTTTATTGTTGTTCACGAAAAAATGTATCTGAATTAATATCAGTTTGTGTGCATGCGTCAATTTTTTTAATAGTCATACGTTTACTTATGTTAGTTAGATATAAATTTTTATATTGAAGATAGTCGATTTCTATGTTAATTTTAAAGCAAAAGTATTTAGTCAGGTGTTTTGATGTCAAAAAATTAATTTGTTTGTCATCATAAAAATCAATTATGTCATGGAAGTCAATAAATTTACAATTAATATAATTCTTAATTATTACTTTCATCATATTGTTTAGTTTATTTTCATTTAAAGTAGAATTAAATAATATACCTAAAACGAATACCTGTTTACAATGTTTTAAATTCACCAATGTAACACTTAGTGCACTTAACAACTTGTATGGATTGCTGTCATGCTTTCCTATTCCTATTATAACTATGTCATCTTTTTGTATATCATGGCTCATTCTGTTGCAGTCCTCCAATATATATGTACTCATAGCATTGGGCTTCAAGGATGAAGAAACATTATATACGTCGTTCCAGTATTTACCATAGGTATTTATATAGTATTTACCATAGGTACATATGCACCAGTGGTACCACCATATGTATGTTTAAACACTGACCTCTATATTTACCACTGGACTGGCGGCTGTCAAAGTGCTTTTGTGCCCGTTTGATAATCGCCATTTTGGCGCTGTCGGACGTAGCGAGCAGTAACGAGTGTCCGTGGTACTAAAACTAGTCGCTTACACATATGTCACATGTCCTCATTCTTGATAACTTTTATATAATGCTTATAACAATAACAACATAAAATTCGAATTAATATTTAAAAAATATAAAATCACTTAACAATAAGCTAGCACTTCTCTGGCGGCCACTTGCAATATACGTCAAAATTTGTTCTCCGGACACTCGCTACTCGCTAGTGGCGCTTCAAATAGGCACAAAAAAATAGCTGTCAAACTTACGGAACAGCCAGTCCAGTGGTAAATATAGAGGTCAGTGATGTTTAAAGGTAATATAAAATAAATCAATACTTACTCATTAATGTCCAGAAAGTCAGATGTAACTAATCAGTAGAGATGCGCCGAGTAATACCACAGAATAAGTAATAGTTGGTACAGAAGAATTACTCCGCAAGAAGATCTAAATAAATTCGAGTCTTGCTACGACGCGATACGGTGGAATTCAGCTCGCACAGCATTACGTACCTGAAAATTTATATACCTAGAAGTTTTGTCTCTTTCTATCGTATGCCTCTTATCTTTTCTTACGCTGTTAGGGTTGCTGCCTAGTGAAGAATAATTAATCTCCTTATTTGTAACCGATGTAGGTATTACTGTTATTCTACCTTTGTAAAAAATATTGTTTCAACTTACCTAAAGTACAAAATGAAAAAAAAGTTACGACGAATAATTAGTAATACTACCTATGTTTTGTTTGCTAAATTGAACATAATCAAATCTAAACATAATCTAATTGAATATTTGTTTCTTTTTATGTCCATTTTTAAATACTATTTGCGACCTCGATCATAGAATTACTGTGAATGCTATTAGGTAGGTAGGTATCTACAACGTCCCGACGGGCGAGCGCGTGACACACGACCAATTCGAAATGCGCCGGCGGAGCGCTTCGCTGTAGGTAAATAACGGATGTACCGCGCGGAGTGAGCCAGGCCTGGTAATACTTTTGCCGAGTAACGAGTACCGAGTTTTACTCGGCTCAATTTTTTTTCAACCGAGTGCTCGGCCGAGTAACTCTGTTCAATCAAATTCACATTTCGCGCGCGTAAACATGTACAAACAGCAGTGCTAGCACGGATCTTTTGTCGATCGTAAGTTTACGAATGCTCGTATAGTATGGAGTCGGTTGCAAGTTTTTAGTAACAATGTAATTTTTTATTTTACAGTTATTTAAGAGTAGAACCTGTTAACAAACATTCAAAACTAACAAGGAACACATTTATTTAAGCTGACCGTGCGGCAATGGATAGATTTCAATTATTGCTTGCAAAACCGTCTCCATACTATACGAGCATTCGTAAACTTACGATCGACAAAAGATCCGTGCTAGCACTGCAGGTTCGCGCTGGTCGAGAGGCCGGCTCGCGTTGATACACCCCGCACCCCGCCCGCGCCTTTCATCTACCAGACACTTGATAGTTTGCAAACAAATACTTTACGTTGCGCGTCTTAAGTGTATAAATAATTGAAAAAGTTAGTTAAATAACGATTGACTGTGTGTAGTACCTGATCAGTGATTGTTGACATAATGACTTCACGTAAAAGATCACGAATTTGGGCGTTTTACGACGAGATTGTAGAAAATAATGCAAAAGTGAAATGTACTTTGTGCAATTCTCTTACCTTTATTAAATTTAAAATATTGATTATTTTAATGACTGTTCTTTTTATTTTGTCTCACTAGGTAAGTACTCATTCATTAAAATAATTTTGATTTTATAGTCAAAAATTTCCTAAATTAATAATAAACGCTTTATGATTAACACTGTTGTTGTAATTATATCTACCTAAATATATTGCTTTTCTTAAACAAAGTATACTCGGCATTCAAACCGAGTTATTCGGCCGAGTACGAGTATCAAAAAACCCGCCGAGTACGCCGAGTATTAACCGAGTACTCGGCCCATCTCTACTAATCAGACAATAAGTTTTAAAATTTATTTTAAAGGTCATGTCATACTTCCCTTTTAATTTACTTTATATATTACTGTAAAAAAAAATATGAATAAATAAAAATCAAGGTTTATAGGTATTATTAATATTTTAAATTGTCAAATAGAACTTGTTCTACAAGATATTTGTTTATATTATAAAGTTTTCATATATTTTTTGTTTATAATTATATTATCTTTAACAAGATTAGCAATGTATGATTACAATTTCTTTGGTCTTGTAAAAAAAAAAAGTTTATGTTGTTTATATTTTTTTATTAAAATTGCCGGGGAGGTGTAGTGTATGACGCGCCTCCTCGCCATGTATCATTTTACTACGACAATATACTGTGTACTTTCATCTGAACAACAAGTGTTTGATTAGCTCCCGTCGTCCATCCTTGCAGTGATACAGTGTACAGTGACTCTATCAGGTCGAAACCTGAGTGAGTCACTGTACCCGACTGAGCCACTATTGCCTCCTTGACCCTATACGTGTGACAATTTTCAAAACCACACGAATTATTTTCTGTTTAATTTAATAGTGTACGTATATGAATTCTGTCAAGATTTATTATCAGGAATTAACCTTAACTTTAAAATAAACCTGTAAAATATTATTAATATTACATTTACACGCTAGACTTTGGCATTAGTTACCTATAACTTCTCCACACATGGGATCGAGATATATTTTTATTCGTCCATTACATTTGCATTTTTACTAACATGTGTACTTCTTCTGAATTACGAAAATGTCCAATAACGAACAAAGGAATTTGAATACTTGATTCATCCCCAAACGGTATTTTTAATATACCTACCTTATCAGATAATTCGCCGTTGATGTTGATGCCACGTCCGTTCCAGCTGAGCGTCTTAAATGCGTCCTCCAATGCGTTAGTGAACAGTTTCGGTGAAATAATATCACCCTGCCTCACTCCTCTTCGCAATTGGATAGGACACGATCGCTGATTCTGTACTTGGACGGACATTGTGGCGTTCTCGTACAGGCATCTCAAAACATCTATGTATCGCCAGTCAACTTGACATCGCTGTAAGGACTCCAGCACAGCCCAGGTCTCGATCGTGTCAAAAGCCTTCTCATAGTCCACAAATGCTACGCACATAGGCAGATTATACTCGTTGGTTTTTTGGATAATCTGCCTCAGCGTGTGGAT
This sequence comes from Stenoptilia bipunctidactyla, assembly GCA_944452665.1. Taxonomy (NCBI): domain Eukaryota; kingdom Metazoa; phylum Arthropoda; class Insecta; order Lepidoptera; family Pterophoridae; genus Stenoptilia; species Stenoptilia bipunctidactyla. The sequence goes on along the minus strand of CALYBW010000263.1, from coordinate 589 downwards.
GTGGTCCATGGTGCTGTAACCCGACCGAAACCCGGCCTGTTCTGGAGGTTGGAAGTCATCGAGTCTTCTCGCTAGACGATTTGTGATGACTCTCGAAAACAGCTTGTAAACGTGGCTTAGGAGCGAAATTGGGCGATAATTCTTCAATAGGGTTTTGTCACCTTTCTTGAAGAATAGGACGACGTCGCTCTGACTCCACGCCATTGGAGTTCTCCCATTGTGGATGGCGGAATCGAAGAGCTTTTGTAGCTCGATCAGTATCGGTGTATTACCGGCTTTGAGAAGTTCTGCTGTGATTCCGTCATCCCCTGGGGCTTTTCCATTCTTAAGCTGTTTGAGAGCCAAACGCATCTCGTCTAAACTGACGACGGGGAGTTCGTCGGTGTAGTGGCGGGTCAACGTAGCACGGGGGTCTGTGATTGTGGGCACCTGCCGTGATTGCTGGGAAGCATACAGTTTGCCGTAGAACTGCTCTATCTCGGAGAGGACTTCAGGTCTAGAGGTGACGGTCGTGCCTTGTGATGTTTTGAGAGTTGTCAGAGCGCTTTTGCCGAGCTGCTGAGCAAACACTTTCGACCCTCGGTTCTTC
>CALYBW010000262.1:87500-102622 GCA_944452665.1 Stenoptilia bipunctidactyla | reverse complement strand
ATTTCCCCAATTCAAAAAAAAAAAAAAAGGTTAGGTTAGGTTAGGTTTTTGGTTGCTCTTCTCTGCAAATAACTTTTTTATTTTCAAGCCGATTGCGGAGTTCGACCACTCTGAAGGAAGGTATCGACGAGATCTACACGAATAAACAATAAAAACGCTGAATTACTGTACTAAATTTTGAAATTTTCGACCAAAACCCCAGTTTTCTATAGAAAAATTAGCAATATACGATTTGGATGCACCAAAAACGATATAATTTTGCTAAGCAGGTAGCTGATTGAGGTGTCAGAAGGAGCGCCTCAATGCGTTTGACAAAATAAAATCAATTTAAGTAATACAAATTTTCAAAATGACTATGTAAACTACGATAGGTTAGGTTTGGGTCAGGTTAGGTTAGGTTAGGTTAGGTTTTTGGTTGCTCTTCTCTACAAATAACTTTTTTATTTTCAAGCCGATTGCGGAGTTCGACCCCTCTGAAGGAAGGTATCGACGAGATCTACACGAGTAAACAATAAAAACGCTGAGTTACTGTACTAAATTTTGAAATTTTCGACCAAAACCCCAGTTTTCTATAGAAAAATTAGCAATATACGATTTGGATGCACCAAAAACGATATAATTTTGCTAAGCAGGTAGCTGATTAAGGTGTCAGAAGGAGCGCCTCAATGCGTTTGACAAAATAAAATCAATTTAAGTAATACAAATTTTCAAAATGACTATGTAAACTACGATAGGTTAGGTTTGGGTCAGGTTAGGTTAGGTTAGGTTAGGTTTTTGGTTGCTCTTCTCTGCAAATAACTTTTTTATTTTCAAGCCGATTGTGGAGTTCGACCCCTCTGAAGGAAGGTATCGACAAGATCTACACGAGTAAATAATAAAAACGCTGAGTTACCGTACAAAATTTTTAAGTTTTAGACCAAAAACCCAGATTTCGATGCACCAAAAACGATGTAAATTTGCTAGTGCGGTAGCTGATTGAGGTGTCAGAAGGAGCGCCTCAATGCGTTTGACAAAATAAAATCAATTTAAGTAATACAAATTTTCAAAATGACTATGTAAACTACGATAGGTTAGGTTTGGGTCAGGTTAGGTTAGGTTAGGTTAGGTTAGGTTTTTGGTTGCTCTTCTCTGCAAATAACTTTTTTATTTTCAAGCCGATTGCGGAGTTCGACCCCTCTGAAGGAAGGTATCGACGAGATCTACACGAATAAACAATAAAAACGCTTAGTTACCGTACAAAATTTTTAAGTTTTAGACCAAAAACCCAGATTTCGATGCACCAAAAACGATGTAAATTTGCTAGTGCGGTAGCTGATTCAGGTGTCAGAAGGAGCGCCTCAATGCGTTTGACAAAATAAAATCAATTTAAGTAATACAAATTTTCAAAATGACCATGTAAACTACGATAGGTTAGGTTTGGGTCAGGTTAGGTTAGGTTAGGTTAGGTTAGGTTTTTGGTTAATCTTCTCTGCAAATAACTTTTTTATTTTCAAGCCGATTGCGGAGTTCGACCCCTCTGAAGGAAGGTATCGACGAGATCTACACGAATAAATAATAATAATAAAATAATAATAATCATTTTATTCAGGTAATTTACACCCATTACAATTTCAAGTTTACAAAAATACACAGTTATACACATAAATAAAACATAAAAATTCAAATTATAAAAAAATCATTAAATCTAATAAAATTGCCAAGAATCAAATAAAATAAAATCATAACAAAATTTAATGAATCTAAATAACAGTCTTGCTTAATTCTATGTCAGTTGCACACACAAAATAAAAATGTCAGTCATGTCTAAAGTAATCAATAATAACATACATATAATTTCCGAATGTCAATAATGTCTAGTTGGCACTGGTATAGATAAATGTCTATTTGAAGCGTGTACAATATAAGGGCAGTCCAACCTATTAGCTATCATAGTCAAGACGGCGTTGGAGCTGGCCCGCACTCTGCGCACGAAGGAGGCGGATCGTGTGCGCATGGTTGCGTGGAAGCAGGCGGTTCGATTCTCCGCAAACATGCCTGACGCGCTGCAGTGCCGGGGCAGCCCCATCACCGCCCTGAACGCGTTGTTGTACTGGACGCGGAGGGCGTTGTAGTTCCGTAAAGTATAATGAGCCCACAGATTGCACGAGTAAAGCGATGTACAGTAAGTTCGAAACAGTGTAAGCTTTACCTCATTTGAACAACGCGAGAACCTACGGGCAATCATGTTAGCCCTGACTGACAACGCCCTCCGCTCCCGTTCCATATCCGCGAGATCCTTTAGATCAACACTAAGTACATGCCCCAGGTATGTGAATTGCTGAACCCTTTCCAATTCAACATCATATAATTTTACTGGCGGTAAATTTCGTGGACATTTTGCAGTGACAGACTCAAATGTCATACATTTACTTTTCCTAACGTTATATAACAATCCGTGGCTACATGCGTACTCCTCACATACTTTTAAAAGCTTTCTTAAACCACAGACCGACGCACTCAACAGCGCCATGTCGTCAGCGTAACTTAGGTTATTCATACATATGCCGTCGATATGGCAGCCTACATGCTGGCTGCACAGCGCTACAATTAGTCCGTTGATATATAAATTAAACAGAGTCGGAGATGTTAAACCACCCTGCCTTACTCCACATTCGAGCCGGTACGGATCTGACATTGCCCCCGCCCACCTGACGCTGTTAGATTGATGCTGATACCAGTACTGAAACATGCTGATGATCTCCTGTGGCATGTCTAAGCTCTTCAGCTTGTCCCACAGCAAGTCATACCGAACAAGCTCAAAAGCCTTGGATAAATCAAGGAAACACGCATACACGGGCGTCCTGCGATTCGTGTAGTATTTGACGGTATGCTTTAGACACAGTATGGCGCTTTCTGTAGACAGCCGTGGCCGGAACCCGAACTGATTGTCGTGCAATGTTATGTATTTACTTAACTGTGTGTTAAGCATACTGTCAAACACTTTTGCAATAACAGTGGCAAGTGAGATAGGCCTGTAGTTGTTTTTATCAGTAAGATCTCCCGTTTTACTTTTTACAACAGGTACTACAACTGTTTTCATGAAATTGTCTGGCAGGTAGGAATGGCTCACACACAACGAATAGAACATTGCGAGGACCCTAGCTATGTGAGGTCCAGCATGCTGCAGGTGCTCAATACTGAGTCCATCGTGACCTGCGGACTTGCCTCTCGAGATAAGCCCTATAGCCTTACTTACATCTTTAGCCAGGAACATGGCCCCTGTTCGTTTACCGTTCATGTCAGACATGAGCACCTCCAATGTCGGACCCAGAGGGGACTTTACAGAATAGTAGTTTTTAAAATTATTTGCAATATCCTTAGGATCATTAACACCATCGACGCTCACAGGAAGGCCAGGCCGTACATTAAGGTTCTTAGTGTTTTGCCAAAAGCCGCGAAAATCACCTCTGCTATGTTTAGCTACAAGAGCATCCATTTTTAATTGGTCCTGATGGTTTTGGCACCATTTTAAACGCGACTTGAATATTTTTCGGCTGTCACACATTTCATTATATAGAAATCCCGACTTAGGCCTACCGCATAAAACCCACTCCGTAAACTTAACCTTTGCCTCTTTGTGAGCCTCATTTACGTGTTTATTCCAACCCGCTATGCGTGGGCCACCCCTTGCCTTGGTCGCGCTTTCCTGACTTATCACAGTTGCATCACGGAGGGATCCTACAATGTCAGAATATAGTTTGTCCAGAGCTTGTCTATGGTTCACCTCGTTACAACAATGATCCGCACAGTTAATAAAATCAGAAGGAAAATCAATACGTTTAAGTCGCTTATGACACTCTTTGGTATAGATACGCACTTCGTTCTCACTCTTTGCTCCCCACACAATATCTTTATTTATACTCGTTATTTGAGGCATCACCTTAGGCATTAATAATTTAAAATTACATGTAAGCAAAAGCGGAAAATGATCCGACCATTGAGTATCATAATCGACATATACGTTTAAAATAGCCTGCTTAGCCGAGTGAGTGGCTAAACAATGATCCAACCAACTAGTCGTCCCGTGTACATCACTAATATACGTAAACGTACCCGAGGATAGACCCAGCATATCTACATCAATACACGACCATTGTTGGTCGACACAAATATTAATTAGTTCAGTATAAAACAACTCACCCGGATCCGCATTAAAGTCACCTAAAATTAAAACAGAATCGATTCCGTATTCGTCAATGATAGCGCTTACCGCACTCAAACAATCAGTAAAATCCTGTAAATTATCACGACTGTCTGTTGGTAAATAAACACTCATCACAATAAAAGGCCTTTCATTCGTTATAATCTTTATGGCACAGATACGATCATTATCACACTTCAACACTGACACTTGTTGGAACGCACTAAACCTCCACAGTAAGGCTACACCGCCGTACGGTCGGCCGCGCAGGATGCCCGCCGCCGTATCTACGGCAGATGTCGCCGTGTATCCGAAGCCGCTGTCGATGGTGCCCACGTACGGTATGTCATGAGGCAACAACCAGGTCTCCTGCAAACACACCACGTCGCACGTCCGGCACAGCTCACGGACGGCCTCCACAGACCGTTTCAAACTTTTACAGTTGTAGGTCGCAAGTCGACACGGGCCTCTATCCATAGCTTGGTCTTATTTTGCCGCTACTGCTGCCCACATTAAGACGAGCAGCCTCCGCTTTTCTATTTCTGAAGTTCACGAATCGTCTAAATATTACTCCAGCCGGCCATAAGGTTTCATCCAAATATATCGAGAGATTGGCCTCTTTTATCAGAAATTTATACGCCTTATGGCCTCTCTCGAATTTCATATTTATTTTTTCCAAAGTTACATTTTCTTTGGTTTTATTAAAAATATATTTAACAATATCATTTTCAGTTGTGTCACTGTGCACATTAGTAATAAACATAGGAATTGTCTTCTCGGCCGCTCGAAAAGTGCATTCTAAATCTCGAGCTACACCTGACTTGCCCGCAAACCTATATTTTGATTGTTTTCTACGATAATTTACGGTCTGCCATCCAGCCTTATTCATATATTCATGGTTAGGGGAGTTCTGTCCTAGCCGCACTTTAGCATTACGCGCAGTGTTAATAGTGTCCGCCACTTGCGCCTGCGACTCTAAGCACAACAGTGGCGGCAGAGGTAGCGGCGGAGCAGCCGCTGGTAGGGCCACACTGGCCGTCGATGCCGGCGCCGGCGACGCTCCCGCGTCCGGCCGCACCGCAACAGCCGGAGACTGTTGCCGCTCATATGAGTCACAATGAGTAGGCTTATCGTAGTGTCTTATATCTCTATACTGCGCCTTTGAGGGTGAACGAGTATGTGATTTTTCATTACATTCGAGCTTGTCATCCAACTCATTATTCGAATTATAATCCTGTGAGATCCCCATAGGCCCACTGTCAAGCCAGGCACCGCGGTTAATATTAATTTTGAACGCCGATGCCGGGGGTAGCAATTCACCTTTTAAACGTTGAACTTCAGTTTTTAAGTCATTCAGACTATCTTGTTTGGCAAAGGTTAATTTTATACCTTCAATTTCGGCCCTTAAGGTGATAATATCCTTTAATAATTTCGAACAATCTAGGTGATCCATTGAAATAGGTGGCAGCTTGTCTAACTCCTTTGCCACAAAAACCGGAATTATATCGGGCTCGGTCGATTTAAATAAATTTATTATATCTCCTATGTCACGTTCCTCCTTTCCTTTGTTCTTTCGTAAGATTTTTCTTGTGTCCGTTGATATGCACTCGAATAGTAGTGACTTCGAGTTTTTAATTTCTTCACTCGTAAATGATGCCGTACAAATACGCACCAAAGACTCCTCGTCAACGATCGACACTTTATTTTGTATATAACACAACATTTCATCTATGATGATATTACATACGTTACACTTTAAAACGTTCGTCATGTTTATATTGTTATTTACGCATCCGCACAGACACACGCCCGACGCCGATGGGTGTGCGCCGCGAACTGAAATTGATAAACAATAAAAACGCTGAATTACTGTACTAAATTTTGAAATTTTCTACCAAAACCCCAGTTTTCTATAGAAAAATTAGCAATATACGATTTGGATGCACCAAAAACGATATAATTTTGCTAAGCAGGTAGCTGATTGAGGTGTCAGAAGGAGCGCCTCAATGCGTTTGACAAAATAAAATCAATTTAAGTAATACAAATTTTCAAAATGACTATGTAAACTACGATAGGTTAGGTTTGGGTCAGGTTAGGTTAGGTTAGGTTAGGTTAGGTTTTTGGTTGCCCTTCTCTGCAAATAACTTTTTTATTATCAAACCGATTGCGGAGTTCGACCCCTCTGAAGGAAGGTACCGACAAGATCTACACGAATAAATAATAAAAACGCTGAGTTACCGTAAAATTTTTTAAAGTTTTAGACCAAAAACCCAGATTTCGATGCACCAAAAACAATGTAAATTTGCTAGTGCGGTAGCTGATTGAGGTGTCAGAAGGAGCGCCTCAATGCGTTTGACAAAATGAAATCAATTTAAGTAATACAAATTTTCAAAATGACTATGTAAACTACGATAGGTTAGGTTTGGGTCAGGTTAGGTTAGGTTAGGTTAGGTTAGGTTAGGTTTTTGGTTGCTCTTCTCTGCAAATAACTTTTTTATTTTCAAGCCGATTGCGGAGTTCGACCCCTCTGAAGGAAGGTATCGACGAGATCTACACGAATAAACAATAAAAACGCTGAATTACTGTACTAAATTTTGAAATTTTCGACCAAAACCCCAGTTTTCTATAGAAAAATTAGCAATATACGATTTGGATGCACCAAAAACGATATAATTTTGCTAAGCAGGTAGCTGATTGAGGTGTCAGAAGGAGCGCCTCAATGCGTTTGACAAAATAAAATCAATTTAAGTAATACAAATTTTCAAAATGACTATGTAAACTACGATAGGTTAGGTTTGGGTCAGGTTAGGTTAGGTTAGGTTAGGTTAGGTTTTTGGTTGCTCCCCCCCAAGTGGAGTGTGCCTTGTCGTGGCGGGGGGGCTCAGTAGCCCGTCGCAATCCAGCGACTGGGTGAAGCCAAATCACTCCTACGATGGTGGCGCGCTGCGTCTGTCCCGTATCGGGCGGCAGTGTGCCCCTCCGGTACCTTGCGTCTGACCCGTAGCGGGCGGCAGTGGTATCGGGGTGAGGGGGTGGTAGGCGTGGCGAGCACTTACACTGCCGTCGCGTAGGCATTAAATTGTCACTGCCACCAAAACCGTAACCCGTCGAAGTGTCGTGGATCATGTCTCGCGGCTTTGATGGAACGGGGGTCTTGGCTTAACCGCCCGGACCGTGAGGAGACATCCTCTATAAAAAACCCCGAAAGACCGATTGCTGGGAAACGCGGCGATCGGTTGCCTCTTCGGAGGTGGCAGAGTGGGTTAATTCTGCCAATTAGCGACCAACCCTGGGTACCTCCCGACCCCCAGGTGTAAGTAGGGTTGACCTTGGCACCGCGTCACTGCCTCGACTAAGTCAATATCACAAACGCGGTACTCGTGGGTTTTGTTATGGATGCTAAACTTTCACAAGACGTTGAGCCTGAGACGGGCGGAGTTGACGATGGGCCTGTGAAAGGCGGAGTTGACGGTAGGCCTGTGAAGGGCGGAGTTGGTGTTGTGCCCGAGAAGGGTGGTGTCGGAGGAAATGTCTGTGAAGACAGACTTTTTGTAGTTGGACGCTGTGATAGCGTGGAAGAAGGGTTTGCTTTGCCCGGCAAGGGTAGAAGCCGCGGTAAAAGCCGCAATGCCGGAGAAGGGAGAAGTGTGGGCTGCGACGGAGTCAAGACCCGGTCGCAGAGGAGGTCCTCCTCAATTTTGAGTGGACTATCGATGGAGGTCGTCGATAGCAGCGGTTCGGAGCTCGGAAGCTCCTGTGCTCGTCAGAAGAGGATTTCGGAGTTTGGCGGAATCCTATCTGACACGGAGTTTTCGGGCCTGGAGACGGATGCAGACGCTAATGCGAGGCCTGCAAAAAAAGGGAAGAAGGGTTCCTCCAAAAAGGGCAAAAATAGTAAGCCAGACAAGTCGGGAGAAGGCAGTGAGGGTCTAACTGTTACCTTCCGCAAAGAAAGCCCAACTCTTTCTGTAATGGAAGAGTTGGATATTGAGAGGCTGGCAGCTGACCAGATCAGAGAGAGGGCAGGCATGAGGGTGGCAAGAATTCTCTCACTGGCTACAACTTCAAATAATTTGAAGGGTACCTATGTGAGAGAATTAAAAGACAGTGCCGGTGAACTCAGCGACATTGTCGAATGTCTCTCTAGGAGAACTGAAGCGGACGAGATCCGTAATCTCCGTCGGGATAATGTCCGTCTCAGGAGGCATGTGGAGGATCTTAAGTCCGAGATCTATGCCCTGAGACGGGAGTTCCAGGAGGGACGAGAGCGCCAAGCTTCCCAGCCTGCCGAACCGGTCTCAACCAATCTGGTTGCAGACCTTAAGGCCGCTCTTTTGCCGGATTTCATGGCCTCGGTGGGATCAATGATGGATGCCAAGCTCTCGGACATCCGATCGTTGCTCCCGGTCGAAAAATTGCGCCCCCCTCTGGCGCATGAATCGCGCGAGACATTGCCCCCAGTCAGTGCACCGGTGCAAACTAGTGCGCCGGTGCAAAGCGGTGTGCCCTCCTCGGCCGAGCAACCTGTGGCGTCCTGGGCCACGGTGGCCAGGGGGAAGAAAAAGAAGAAGGCCTCTACCCCGGCGGTCCCGACGGTGGCAGCTCCTGCCCCAAGCAAGCCGACAACGCAGTCCCAGCGGCTGTTGGCAGCTGTGGCATCCGCGCGTCCTGCCCCACCGGCAGCTAAGCCGAAGCTCACCCCTCCAAGGTCCTCTGCAGTGGTAATCACACTGCTTCCAGAGGCCATCCAAAGAGGGGTGAGCTACAAAGACGCAATCCTGACTGCGCGTCAGAGTATCAAGCTGGCTGATCTGGGGATTACCACAGTGAAGATCCGGGAGTCGGCAACGGGAGCCCGCATGCTGGAGGTCCCAGGCACCCAAAGTGGGGATAAGGCGGATCAGCTTGCGGATAAGCTGCGAGCTGTTCTTGCCGAGATCGCAAGGGTGGACCGGCCGGAAAAGCTGGCCGAGCTGCGGATTGGGGGGCTGGACGACTCCGTCACCGCTGAGGATGTGGTGGCGGCAGTTGCGTCTAGGGGAGAATGTGCACCCGAGCAAGTCAAGGCGGGTGCACTTCTGGCGTCGGTCCGGGGAATGGCCGCAATTTTTGTCCGGTGCCCTGTCACCGCGGCAAAAAAGATAGTGGGAGCGGGTCGCCTGCTTGTCGGCTGGAGTTCCGCCTCCGTGACGGCACTCGAGGCGCGCCCCATGCGCTGTTATAGGTGCATGGGGATCGGGCACGTCCGCGCCACGTGCCCGTCAGCGGTCGACCGATCGGACCTGTGTCACCGGTGTGGACAGCCGGGACACAAGGCCGCCGCCTGCACTGCCGTCACACGATGCGCGGTATGTGCTGACGTTGGGTGCCCGTCGGCACACGTGATGGGGAGGAGGAGTTGCAACCCTCCCCCCGTCAAAAAGAGAGGGGTCCGCGGTGTCGGGCTTCCTCAAATGGCGGTGCCCCAACAGGCGGCTGAGGAAATTGAAATGGCCGAGTAATGGGTAGGTCCTTCAATTTCCTCCAGGGGAACCTCAACCACTGCGCCGCTGCTCAGGATTTATTCCTGCAGGCTATGGCGCAGTGGGAAATCGAAGTGGCGGTCGTGGCGGAGCCTTACTATGTGGCTCCACGACCGCATTGGGCCTGCTCCTTAGACGGCACGGTGGCCATCGTCGTGCGGCTGGAGGGGTGTCACCCACTGATTGTCAGGGAGAGGGGTCCAGGATACGTGGCGGTCAGGTGGGGAGAGTACACCATTATTGGTGTTTACTTTTCCCCTAATAGGCCGCTACGTGAGTACGAGCAGTAGTTGGACTCCCTCCACGCATTGGTTGGGCGTATGGGGCCCGACCAACTGCTTCTGATGGGCGACCTTAATGCGAGGTCGCTTCAGTGGGGTGACACCATCACCAACTGTTTCGGCGTGGCCCTCGGGGAATGGGCTGTGGAGGCTGGACTGTCCCTCTTGAATACAGGGACAGTGCCGACTTGTGTGCGACCGCAGGGATCGTCCAGGGTGGACGTTACGTTCTGCTCCCCTGCGATCGCACACAGGATGTGCAATTGGCGGGTGCTGGTGGACCCGGTGACCCTATCGGACCATCGGTATATCCGGTTCGAGGTCGCCGTCCAACAGCACCTAGCTGAGCCTTCACGGCATCCCCCTGCCTTCCCGCGCTGGGCGATCGCCCGACTCGACCGCGAAAAAGCGGCTGAGGCGGCCGTCGTCCAGGCGTGGTGTGCGCCGAGCACTGCCCCGGCCTCGGTGGACGAGGGCGCAGGCCGCGTCCGCGCCGCTTTGACTGCGGTGTGTGATGCGGCAATGCCCAGGGCGAGGGTCCACTGCGGTCGCAAGGCCGTGTACTGGTGGTCTCCGGAGATTGCTGAACTCCGGGACGCCCACGGTCGGGCTTGGCGGGAGTGTTCGCACTACCGCCGGCGGCGCCACCGCGACGAAGCGGAGGAGGCGCGGCTGGTGGCCGCTTGCAAGGCCACTAAGAAGGCATTGCAAGCGGCGATCTGCGCCGCTAAGGAGCGGGCCAGGGAGGAACTCCTGGAGGGTCTCAACAGGGACCCGTGGGGGCGTCCCTATAAGATGGCTCGGAACAAACTCCGGGCCATGGGACGGCCCCTCACTGAGACTCTCCAGCCTGAGTTCCTGAGGGTGGTCGTGGGAGAGCTGTTTCCTAACAGCCCCGACCACTCCTTGCCTCCCCCAGCGGGAGTGGCATGGGAGATTGAGGTTCCCCCCATCTCGGACGCCGAGATGGAGAATGCCATCTCCCGCTTGGGGAGGAAGAGGACGGCCCCCGGACCGGACGGAGTGCCCGGACGGATCCTAGAGGTAGCGGTGGAAACCCTGGGATCCGAGCTTCGGAAAGTGTTCGACCTCTCTCTGAGAACCGGACGGTTTCCGAAGCTCTGGAAGGACGGGAGGCTCTGCCTCCTCGGGAAAGAGGGCCGGTCGCCTGACAGTCCGTCGGCGTTCCGGCCTTTAGTTCTGCTGGATGAGACGGCCAAGATGCTGGAATTTATTTTGGCATCCCGGCTTGTCCAGCACCTCGAGGGGGTAGGGCCTGACCTGTCCGAGGCGCAGTTCGGGTTCCGACGGGGGCGGTCGACGTTGGACGCCGTCTCTGCCCTGAAGGCCCTCACCGCGGAAGGTGCCGCGAGGGGGGAGAGGTCGTTGGCGGTGTCTTTGGACATTGCCAACGCCTTCAACAGCCTGCCATTCGGTGCAATACTCGAGGCTCTCCGATTTCACGGGGTGCCTCTGTACCTGCGGCGACTGTTGGAGGACTACCTCCGGGACAGGGACGTCATCTACGTCGACGGGAGGGGGTCACTGACGCGGCGAACCATGAAAAATGAAAATGAAAATGAAAACTTTTTTATTCGTAGTAGGTAATTTTATACACTTTACGAACGTCAAATGCTGGATGAGGGCGGCGCGGGTCCGGACGACATGAAGAATCCAGGGGAAGGCCTCCGTCGAGAAGTGTGCGTCTCTCAGCTTATAAAGATAATGATCGCCCATTATCCACCAATGTCTTGGTGATGTCTACTACTACTTCTTCTTCGGCTTTAAAAAACGAAATGAAAGTAGAACCCTAGGTAGACCGAGAGGAAAAAAGCCGGCGGAAAAAAAACTCTCGGCACTCTTTTGTAAAAAGTGCTTATTATAGGTACAATTTGGCAGAAATACAGCTCTGCTATGACATGAACAAACAAACAGAAGACAGCTATTCGTGCTTGCCAATATCATGTCGCAGCCAAGCTGCTTACATAGTGATTAATGTTTAATATTTGGAAATAACCTGTGGAGACATCAATCCCACGCTCTTTTGTCATCTAAATAATCTTTGAGTTTATAGTAGCCTTTTTTGCATAATGTTTCTTTGATAGTTCTTTTAAATTTATTAAACGTTAGAGATTGAATTGACTGTGGTATTTTATTATAAATACGTATTGACATTCCCATAAATGATTTGGTGCTTTTAGCCAGCCTTAATTTGGGAAACGCTAATTTATGGTCGTTCCTTGTCATTACAGAATAATTTTTATCATGCTTATCTTTCATGGTTTTAAATTTACTACTATTCTTATAAATATACATAATGTTTTCATATATATATTGTGATGCAAAGGTCAAGATACCAATCTCTTTAAACTTTTCTCTTAGAGATTCTCTACTTCCAAGTTTATACATTCCACGAATAGCCCTTTTCTGCAGTGTAAATATCGTGTCAATGTCTGCGGCATTGCCCCAAAGTAGGATGCCGTAGGACATTATACTATGAAAATAACTAAAATAAACTAACTTCGCCGTATTAACATCAGTCAATGAGCGAATTTTCTTTACCGCGAACGCTGCAGAACTAAGTCTACTCGCTAGCTGTGAGATATGGGCGCCCCATTGCAATTTGGAATCTAAGGTAATTCCAAGAAAAACAGTGTTATCTACTAGATTCAACCTGTTCCCATTAAGCCGCAGATCAGACTCAACTTGTTTTACATTTGGTGCGGAGAATTTTATACATTTAGTTTTTTTATCATTGAAAGCTAGATTATTTACATTAAACCACTGTACTACATTAGAGAGAGCATTGTTTACATCGTCGTAGTTGGTTTTCTGCCGTATCATTTTAAAAATTAATGATGTGTCATCAGCAAACAATACAATATCGTGATTATTGCCTACCATATAGGGTAGATCATTTATATAGACTAAAAATAAAAATGGGCCCAGAATTGAACCTTGAGGCACTCCCATTCTCACAACCGACCCAGCTGACCTTTTCCGGTTAACCTCAACCTTCTGGATTCTATCACTCAGGTAAGAATTCAAAAGTTTGAGGTCAGTGCCTTTGATAAGCTGTGAGGTGTGGGGTTCCGCAAGGGTCGGTGCTCGGTCCGCTCTTGTGGAACTTGGGCTACGACGGGGTGTTGACGTATTCTGCTACGCTGACGATACCCTCATAGTGGCCCAGGGGAGGACGTTCGCCGAGTCAGTGACCCGGATGGAGGAGGGTGCGGCCCTAGTAGTGGGCCGCATAAGGACGTTGGGCCTCAGGGTCGCGCTGGAGAAGACCGAGGCCCTTTTGTTTCACGGGCCCCGGCAGGGTCCCCCTCCAGGTGCGACGCTGATGGTGGATGGGACCCGGATACCCCTGAAGAGGGAAATGCGGTATCTGGGCCTCATCCTAGATGGGCGCTGGGCCTTTGGTCAGCATTTTAAGGTGCTGGCCGAACGGCTCATCAAGGCAGTGGCTGCACTGGGGCGGCTGCTGCCGAACGTGGGGGGGCCTGGTTCCCCATGCCGTAGGCTCTACCTCGGCATTGTGGGAAGCATGGCCCTCTACGGAGCGCCCATCTGGGAGGATGCCCTCAACCGCCAAAATAGGGCCCTGCTGCGGAAGCCGCAGAGGGTCATGGCGGTGAGGGCATCGCGAGGATACCGCTCGATTTCCCATGGGGCTGCCTGCGTCCTGGCAAGCGCCCCCCCGTGGGAACTCGAGGCGGTAGTGCTCGGTGCCGTTTACCGGTACCGAGCCGGGAGGAGGGATGCGGGCGAGCGCCCCTGTCCCGAGGAGGTGGCGCGCGTCCGCAGTAATGCCAGGAGGGCACTCCTTAGGGGGTGGGAAGAGTCCCTCGTCGCGCCCGCTTACGGGGCCTGGACGATCGATGCGATTCGTCCGGTCCTCGTTGAGTGGGTGCAGCGAAGGTGGGGGACTCTGACCTTCCACCTTGTGCAGGTATTGACCGGACATGGTTGTTTCGGTCACTACCTGCACAGGGTCGCCCGGAGGGAGGTGACGACAGAGTGTCACCATTGTGGGGCGGCCGACGACACGGCGGAACACACCTTAGTGGTGTGTCCGGCGTGGGGTCGGCTGCGGCATGAGTTGACGTCTGTCGTCGGAGAGGACCTCTCGCTCCCTAGCGTGGTTAAAGCCATGTTAGGGAGTCGAGAGGCTTGGGCGGCCATGACCTCCTTCTGCGAGGACGTAATGTCGCAGAAGGAGGCGGCGGAGCGGTGCCGGGAGGATGATGCCTCTTCGGCACCGATCCGCCGTAGGCGGAGGGGGGGACGGAGAAGGAGATACGCTCACCTTCTCCCTCCCGATAGCCAGCCGTAGCGGGTGAGGGGACCTGATGCGGCTATTAGGGCTATGTGTGGGGAAATGGTTTCGTGTGCTGGACCATTTCCCACGTGGAGGGCGCTCGGCTAAGGCTGAGCGCAATCTGCCGGGGCTCGCGGGTAATGCCAATGGCGGTACCGTGGGCTCCATCTATGGCAGATGAGGTACACCTTGAGGTTTTTAGTGGGTAGGTCTGGCCTTCTGCCGGATCATCCCCACATACCCCGTCGCTCCCCCTTGGGCGGTCGGGGACGTGATAGCACGTTTTCCTCAAGTTAAAAAAAAAAAAAAAAAAAAAAAAAAAGGTTTTTGGTTGCTCTTCTCTGCAAATAACTTTTTTATTTTCAAGCCGATTGCGGAGTTCGACCCCTCTGAAGGAAGGTATCGACGAGATCTACACGAGTAAACAATAAAAACGCTGAGTTACTGTACTAAATTTTGAATTTTTCGACCAAAACCCCAGTTTTCTATAGAAAAATTAGCAATATACGATTTTGATGCACCAAAAACGATATAATTTTGCTAAGCAGGTAGCTGATTGAGGTGTCAGAAGGAGCGCCTCAATGCGTTTGACAAAATAAAATCAATTTAAGTAATACAAATTTTCAAAATGACTATGTAAACTACGATAGGTTAGGTTTGGGTCAGGTTAGGTTAGGTTAGGTTAGGTTTTTGGTTGCTCTTCTCTGCAAATAACTTTTTTATTTTCAAGCCGATTGCGGAGTTCGACCCCTCTGAAGGAAGGTACCGACAAGATCTACACGAATAAATCATAAAAACGCTGAGTTACCGTAAAA
>CALYBW010000262.1:0-80000 GCA_944452665.1 Stenoptilia bipunctidactyla | reverse complement strand
ATCGACGAGATCTACACGAGTAAACAATAAAAACGCTGAGTTACCGTACTAAATTTTGAAATTTTCGACCAAAACCCCAGTTTTCTATAGAAAAATTAGCAATATACGATTTGGATGCACCAAAAACGATATAATTTTGCCAAGCAGGTAGCTGATTAAGGTGTCAGAAGGAGCGCCTCAATGCGTTTGACAAAATCAAATCAATTTAAGTAATACAAATTTTCAAAATGACTATGTAAACTACGATAGGTTAGGTTTGGGTCAGGTTAGGTTAGGTTAGGTTAGGTTTGGTTAGGTTTTTGGTTGCTCTTCTCTGCAAATAACTTTTTTATTTTCAAGCCGATTGCGGAGTTCGACCCCTCTGAAGGAAGGTATCGACGAGATCTACACGAGTAATTAATAAAAACGCTGAGTTACTGTACTAAATTTTGAATTTTTCGACCAAAACCCCAGTTTTCTATAGAAAAATTAGCAATATACGATTTGGATGCACCAAAAACGATATAATTTTGCTAAGCAGGTAGCTGATTGATGTGTCAGAAGGAGCGCCTCAATGCGTTTGACAAAATAAAATCAATTTAAGTAATACAAATTTTCAAAATGACTATGTAAACTACGATAGGTTAGGTTTGGGTCAGGTTAGGTTAGGTTAGGTTAGGTTTTTGGTTGCTCTTCTCTGCAAATAACTTTTTTATTTTCAAGCCGATTGCGGAGTTCGACCCCTCTGAAGGAAGGTACCGACAAGATCTACACGAATAAATCATAAAAACGCTGAGTTACCGAAAAATTTTTTTAAGTTTTAGACCAAAAACCCAGATTTCGATGCACCAAAAACAATGTAAATTTGCTAGTGCGGTAGCTGATTGAGGTGTCAGAAGGAGCGCCTCAATGCGTTTGACAAAATAAAATCAATTTAAGTAATACAAATTTTCAAAATGACTATGTAAACTACGATAGGTTAGGTTTGGGTCAGGTTAGGTTAGGTTAGGTTAGGTTAGGTTTTTGGTTGCTCTTCTCTGCAAATAACTTTTTTATTTTCAAGCCGATTGCGGAGTTCGACCCCTCTGAAGGAAGGTATCGACGAGATCTACACGAGTAAACAATAAAAACGCTGAGTTACCGTACTAAATTTTGAAATTTTCGACCAAAACCCCAGTTTTCTATAGAAAAATTAGCAATATACGATTTGGATGCACCAAAAACGATATAATTTTGCCAAGCAGGTAGCTGATTAAGGTGTCAGAAGGAGCGCCTCAATGCGTTTGACAAAATCAAATCAATTTAAGTAATACAAATTTTCAAAATGACTATGTAAACTACGATAGGTTAGGTTTGGGTCAGGTTAGGTTAGGTTAGGTTAGGTTTGGTTAGGTTTTTGGTTGCTCTTCTCTGCAAATAACTTTTTTATTTTCAAGCCGATTGCGGAGTTCGACCCCTCTGAAGGAAGGTATCGACGAGATCTACACGAGTAATTAATAAAAACGCTGAGTTACTGTACTAAATTTTGAATTTTTCGACCAAAACCCCAGTTTTCTATAGAAAAATTAGCAATATACGATTTGGATGCACCAAAAACGATATAATTTTGCTAAGCAGGTAGCTGATTGATGTGTCAGAAGGAGCGCCTCAATGCGTTTGACAAAATAAAATCAATTTAAGTAATACAAATTTTCAAAATGACTATGTAAACTACGATAGGTTAGGTTTGGGTCAGGTTAGGTTAGGTTAGGTTAGGTTTTTGGTTGCTCTTCTCTGCAAATAACTTTTTTATTTTCAAGCCGATTGCGGAGTTCGACCCCTCTGAAGGAAGGTACCGACAAGATCTACACGAATAAATCATAAAAACGCTGAGTTACCGAAAAATTTTTTTAAGTTTTAGACCAAAAACCCAGATTTCGATGCACCAAAAACAATGTAAATTTGCTAGTGCGGTAGCTGATTGAGGTGTCAGAAGGAGCGCCTCAATGCGTTTGACAAAATAAAATCAATTTAAGTAATACAAATTTTCAAAATGACTATGTAAACTACGATAGGTTAGGTTTGGGTCAGGTTAGGTTAGGTTAGGTTAGGTTAGGTTTTTGGTTGCTCTTCTCTGCAAATAACTTTTTTATTTTCAAGCCGATTGCGGAGTTCGACCCCTCTGAAGGAAGGTATTGACGAGATCTACACGAATAAACAATAAAAACGCTGAATTACTGTACTAAATTTTGAAATTTTCGACCAAAACCCCAGTTTTCTATAGAAAAATTAGCAATATACGATTTGGATGCACCAAAAACGATATAATTTTGCTAAGCAGGTAGCTGATTGAGGTGTCAGAAGGAGCGCCTCAATGCGTTTGACAAAATAAAATCAATTTAAGTAATACAAATTTTCAAAATGACTATGTAAACTACGATAGGTTAGGTTTGGGTCATGTTAGGTTAGGTTAGTTTAGGTTAGGTTAGGTTAGGTTTTTGGTTGCTCTTCTCTGCAAATTACTTTTTTATTTTCAAGCCGATTGCGGAATTCGACCCCTCTGAAGGAAGGTATCGACGAGATCTACACGAGTAAACAATAAAAACGCTGAGTTACTGTACTAAATTTTGAAATTTTCGACCAAAACCCCAGTTTTCTATAGAAAAATTAGCAATATACGATTTGGATGCACCAAAAACGATATAATTTTGCTAAGCAGGTAGCTGATTGAGGTGTCAGAAGGAGCGCCTCAATGCGTTTGACAAAATAAAATCAATTTAAGTAATACAAATTTTCAAAATGACTATGTAAACTACGATAGGTTAGGTTTGGGTCAGGTTAGGTTAGGTTAGGTTAGGTTAGGTTTTTGGTTGCTCTTCTCTGCAAATAACTTTTTTATTTTCAAGCCGATTGCGGAGTTCGACCCCTCTGAAGGAAGGTATCGACGAGATCTACACGAATAAACAATAAAAACGCTGAGTTACTGTACTAAATTTTGAAAGTTTCGACCAAAACCCCAGTTTTCTATAGAAAAATTAGCAATATACGATTTGGATGCACCAAAAACGATATAATTTTGCTAAGCAGGTAGCTGATTAAGGTGTCAGAAGGAGCGCCTTAATGCGTTTGACAAAATCAAATCAATTTAAGTAATACAAATTTTCAAAATGACTATGTAAACTACGATAGGTTAGGTTTGGGTCAGGTTAGGTTAGGTTAGGTTAGGTAAGGTTTTTGGTTGCTCTTCTCTGCAAATAACTTTTTTATTTTCAAGCCGATTGCGGAGTTCGACCCCTCTGAAGGAAGTTATCGACGAGATCTACACGAGTAAACAATAAAAACGCTGAGTTACTGTACTAAATTTTGAATTTTTCGACCAAAACCCCAGTTTTCTATAGAAAAATTAGCAATATACGATTTGGATGCACCAAAAACGATATAATTTTGCTAAGCAGGTAGCTGATTGATGTGTCAGAAGGAGCGCCTCAATGCGTTTGACAAAATAAAATCAATTTAAGTAATACAAATTTTCAAAATGACTATGTAAACTACGATAGGTTAGGTTTGGGTCAGGTTAGGTTAGGTTAGGTTAGGTTTTTGGTTGCTCTTCTCTGCAAATAACTTTTTTATTTTCAAGCCGATTGCGGAGTTCGACCCCTCTGAAGGAAGGTACCGACAAGATCTACACGAATAAATCATAAAAACGCTGAGTTACCGAAAAATTTTTTTAAGTTTTAGACCAAAAACCCAGATTTCGATGCACCAAAAACAATGTAAATTTGCTAGTGCGGTAGCTGATTGAGGTGTCAGAAGGAGCGCCTCAATGCGTTTGACAAAATAAAATCAATTTAAGTAATACAAATTTTCAAAATGACTATGTAAACTACGATAGGTTAGGTTTGGGTCAGGTTAGGTTAGGTTAGGTTAGGTTAGGTTTTTGGTTGCTCTTCTCTGCAAATTACTTTTTTATTTTCAAGCCGATTGCGGAGTTCGACCCCTCTGAAGGAAGGTATCGACGAGATCTACACGAGTAAACAATAAAAACGCTGAGTTACTGTACTAAATTTTGAAATTTTCGACCAAAACCCCAGTTTTCTATAGAAAAATTAGCAATATACGATTTGGATGCACCAAAAACGATATAATTTTGCTAAGCAGGTAGCTGATTGAGGTGTCAGAAGGAGCGCCTCAATGCGTTTGACAAAATAAAATCAATTTAAGTAATACAAATTTTCAAAATGACTATGTAAACTACGATAGGTTAGGTTTGGGTCAGGTTAGGTTAGGTTAGTTTAGGTTAGGTTAGGTTAGGTTTTTGGTTGCTCTTCTCTGCAAATTACTTTTTTATTTTCAAGCCGATTGCGGAGTTCGACCCCTCTGAAGGAAGGTATCGACGAGATCTACACGAGTAAACAATAAAAACGCTGAGTTACTGTACTAAATTTTGAAATTTTCGACCAAAACCCCAGTTTTCTATAGAAAAATTAGCAATATACGATTTGGATGCACCAAAAACGATATAATTTTGCTAAGCAGGTAGCTGATTGAGGTGTCAGAAGGAGCGCCTCAATGCGTTTGACAAAATAAAATCAATTTAAGTAATACAAATTTTCAAAATGACTATGTAAACTACGATAGGTTAGGTTTGGGTCAGGTTAGGTTAGGTTAGGTTAGGTTAGGTTTTTGGTTGCTCTTCTCTGCAAATAACTTTTTTTTTTTCAAGCCGATTGCGGAGTTCGACCCCTCTGAAGGAAGGTATCGACGAGATCTACACGAATAAACAATAAAAACGCTGAGTTACTGTACTAAATTTTGAAATTTTCGACCAAAATCCCAGTTTTCTATAGAAAAATTAGCAATATACGATTTGGATGCACCAAAAACGATATAATTTTGCTAAGCAGGTAGCTGATTAAGGTGTCAGAAGGAGCGCCTCAATGCGTTTGACAAAATCAAATCAATTTAAGTAATACAAATTTTCAAAATGACTATGTAAACTACGATAGGTTAGGTTTGGGTCAGGTTAGGTTAGGTTAGTTTAGGTTAGGTTAGGTTAGGTTTTTGGTTGCTCTTCTCTGCAAATTACTTTTTTATTTTCAAGCCGATTGCGGAGTTCGACCCCTCTGAAGGAAGGTATCGACGAGATCTACACGAGTAAACAATAAAAACGCTGAGTTACTGTACTAAATTTTGAAATTTTCGACCAAAACCCCAGTTTTCTATAGAAAAATTAGCAATATACGATTTGGATGCACCAAAAACGATATAATTTTGCTAAGCAGGTAGCTGATTGAGGTGTCAGAAGGAGCGCCTCAATGCGTTTGACAAAATAAAATCAATTTAAGTAATACAAATTTTCAAAATGACTATGTAAACTACGATAGGTTAGGTTTGGGTCAGGTTAGGTTAGGTTAGGTTAGGTTTTTGGTTGCTCTTCTCTGCATATAACTTTTTTATTTTCAAGCCGATTGCGGAGTTCGACCCCTCTGAAGGAAGGTATCGACGAGATCTACACGAGTAAACAATAAAAACGCTGAGTTACTGTACTAAATTTTGAATTTTTCGACCAAAACCCCAGTTTTCTATAGAAAAATTAGCAATATACGATTTGGATGCACCAAAAACGATATAATTTTGCTAAGCAGGTAGCTGATTGAGGTGTCAGAAGGAGCGCCTCAATGCGTTTGACAAAATAAAATCAATTTAAGTAATACAAATTTTCAAAATGACTATGTAAACTACGATAGGTTAGGTTTGGGTCAGGTTAGGTTAGGTTAGGTTAGGTTTTTGGTTGCTCTTCTCTACAAATAACTTTTTTATTTTCAAGCCGATCGCGGAGTTCGACCCCTCTGAAGGAAGGTATCGACGAGATCTACACGAGTAAACAATAAAAACGCTGAGTTACCGTACTAAATTTTGAAATTTTCGACCAAAACCCCAGTTTTCTATAGAAAAATTAGCAATATACGATTTGGATGCACCAAAAACGATATAATTTTGCTAAGCAGGTAGCTGATTGAGGTGTCAGAAGGAGCGCCTCAATGCGTTTGACAAAATAAAATCAATTTAAGTAATACAAATTTTCAAAATGACTATGTAAACTACGATAGGTTAGGTTTGGGTCAGGTTAGGTTAGGTTAGGTTAGGTTTTTGGTTGCTCTTCTCTGCAAATAACTTTTTTATTTTCAAGCCGATTGCGGAGTTCGACCCCTCTGAAGGAAGGTACCGACAAGATCTACACGAATAAATCATAAAAACGCTGAGTTACCGAAAAAATTTTTTAAGTTTTAGACCAAAAACCCAGATTTCGATGCACCAAAAACAATGTAAATTTGCTAGTGCGGTAGCTGATTGAGGTGTCAGAAGGAGCGCCTCAATGCGTTTGACAAAATAAAATCAATTTAAGTAATACAAATTTTCAAAATGACTATGTAAACTACGATAGGTTAGGTTTGGGTCAGGTTAGGTTAGGTTAGGTTAGGTTAGGTTTTTGGTTGCTCTTCTCTGCAAATAACTTTTTTATTTTCAAGCCGATTGCGGAGTTCGACCCCTCTGAAGGAAGGTATTGACGAGATCTACACGAGTAAACAATAAAAACGCTGAATTACTGTACTAAATTTTGAAATTTTCGACCAAAACCCCAGTTTTCTATAGAAAAATTAGCAATATACGATTTGGATGCACCAAAAACGATATAATTTTGCTCAGCAGGTAGCTGATTGAGGTGTCAGAAGGAGCGCCTCAATGCGTTTGACAAAATAAAATCATTTTAAGTAATACAAATTTTCAAAATGACTATGTAAACTACGATAGGTTAGGTTTGGGTCAGGTTAGGTTAGGTTAGGTTAGGTTAGGTTTTTGGTTGCTCTTCTCTGCAAATAACTTTTTTATTTTCAAGCCGATTGCGGAGTTCGACCCCTCTGAAGGAAGGTATCGACGAGATCTACACGAATAAACAATAAAAACGCTGAGTTACTGTACTAAATTTTGAAATTTTCGACCAAAACCCCAGTTTTCTATAGAAAAATTAGCAATATACGATTTGGATGCACCAAAAACGATATAATTTTGCTAAGCAGGTAGCTGATTGAGGTGTCAGAAGGAGCGCCTCAATGCGTTTGACAAAATAAAATCAATTTAAGTAATACAAATTTTCAAAATGACTATGTAAACTACGATAGGTTAGGTTTGGGTCAGGTTAGGTTAGGTTAGGTTAGGTTTTTGGTTGCTCTTCTCTGCAAATAACTTTTTTATTTTCAAGCCGATTGTGGAGTTCGACCCCTTTGAAGGAAGGTACCGACAAGATCTACACGAATAAATAATAAAAACGCTGAGTTACCGTACAAAATTTTTAAGTTTTAGACCAAAAACCCAGATTTCGATGCACCAAAAACGATGTAAATTTGCTAGTGCGGTAGCTGATTGAGGTGTCAGAAGGAGCGCCTCAATGCGTTTGACAAAATAAAATCAATTTAAGTAATACAAATTTTCAAAATGACTATGTAAACTACGATAGGTTAGGTTTGGGTCAGGTTAGGTTAGGTTAGGTTAGGTTAGGTTTTTGGTTAATCTTCTCTGCAAATAACTTTTTTATTTTCAAGCCGATTGCGGAGTTCGACCCCTCTGAAGGAAGGTATCGACGAGATCTACACGAATAAACAATAAAAACGCTGAATTACTGTACTAAATTTTGAAATTTTTAACCAAAACCCCAGTTTTCTATAGAAAAATTAGCAATATACGATTTGGATGCACCAAAAACGATATAATTTTGCTAAGCAGGTAGCTGATTGAGGTGTCAGAAGGAGCGCCTCAATGCGTTTGACAAAATAAAATCAATTTAAGTAATACAAATTTTCAAAATGACTATGTAAACTACGATAGGTTAGGTTTGGGTCAGGTTAGGTTAGGTTAGGTTAGGTAAGGTTTTTGGTTGCTCTTCTCTGCAAATAACTTTTTTATTTTCAAGCCGATTGCGTAGTTCGACCCCTCTGAAGGAAGGTATCGACGAGATCTACACGAATAAACAATAAAAACGCTTAGTTACCGTACAAAATTTTTAAGTTTTAGACCAAAAACCCAGATTTCGATGCACCAAAAACAATGTAAATTTGCTAGTGCGGTAGCTGATTCAGGTGTCAGAAGGAGCGCCTCAATGCGTTTGACAAAATAAAATCAATTTAAGTAATACAAATTTTCAAAATGACTATGTAAACTACGATAGGTTAGGTTTGGGTCAGGTTAGGTTAGGTTAGGTTAGGTTTTTGGTTAATCTTCTCTGCAAATAACTTTTTTATTTTCAAGCCGATTGCGGAGTTCGACCCCTCTGAAGGAAGGTATCGACGAGATCTACACGAATAAACAATAAAAACGCTGAATTACTGTACTAAATTTTGAAATTTTCTACCAAAACCCCAGTTTTCTATAGAAAAATTAGCAATATACGATTTCGATGCACCAAAAACGATGTAAATTTGCTAGTGCGGTAGCTGATTGAGGTGTCAGAAGGAGCGCCTCAATGCGTTTGACAAAATAAAATCAATTTAAGTAGTACAAATTTTCAAAATGACTATGTAAACTACGATAGGTTAGGTTTGGGTCAGGTTAGGTTAGGTTAGGTTAGGTTTTTGGTTAATCTTCTCTGCAAATAACTTTTTTATTTTCAAGCCGATTGCGGAGTTCGACCCCTCTGAAGGAAGGTATCGACGAGATCTACACGAATAAACAATAAAAACGCTGAATTACTGTACTAAATTTTGAAATTTTCTACCAAAACCCCAGTTTTCTATAGAAAAATTAGCAATATACGATTTGGATGCACCAAAAACGATATAATTTTGCTAAGCAGGTAGCTGATTGAGGTGTCAGAAGGAGCGCCTCAATGCGTTTGACAAAATAAAATCAATTTAAGTAATACAAATTTTCAAAATGACTATGTAAACTACGATAGGTTAGGTTTGGGTCAGGTTAGGTTAGGTTAGGTTAGGTTAGGTTTTTGGTTGCTCTTCTCTGCAAATAACTTTTTTATTATCAAACCGATTGCGGAGTTCGACCCCTCTGAAGGAAGGTACCGACAAGATCTACACGAATAAATAATAAAAACGCTGAGTTACCGTAAAATTTTTTAAAGTTTTAGACCAAAAACCCAGATTTCGATGCACCAAAAACAATGTAAATTTGCTAGTGCGGTAGCTGATTGAGGTGTCAGAAGGAGCGCCTCAATGCGTTTGACAAAATGAAATCAATTTAAGTAATACAAATTTTCAAAATGACTATGTAAACTACGATAGGTTAGGTTTGGGTCAGGTTAGGTTAGGTTAGGTTAGGTTTTTGGTTGCACTTCTCTGCAAATAACTTTTTTATTTTCAAGCCGATTGTGGAGTTCGACCCCTCTGAAGGAAGGTACCGACAAGATCTACACGAATAAATAATAAAAACGCTGAATTACCGTACAAAATTTTTAAGTTTTAGACCAAAAACCCAGATTTCGATGCACCAAAAACGATGTAAATTTGCTAGTGCGGTAGCTGATTGAGGTGTCAGAAGGAGCGCCTCAATGCGTTTGACAAAATAAAATCAATTTAAGTAATACAAATTTTCAAAATGACTATGTAAACTACGATAGGTTAGGTTTGGGTCAGGTTAGGTTAGGTTAGGTTAGGTTTTTGGTTAATCTTCTCTGCAAATAACTTTTTTATTTTCAAGCCGATTGCGGAGTTCGACCCCTCTGAAGGAAGGTATCGACGAGATCTACACGAATAAACAATAAAAACGCTGAATTACTGTACTAAATTTTGAAATTTTCTACCAAAACCCCAGTTTTCTATAGAAAAATTAGCAATATACGATTTGGATGCACCAAAAACGATATAATTTTGCTAAGCAGGTAGCTGATTGAGGTGTCAGAAGGAGCGCCTCAATGCGTTTGACAAAATAAAATCAATTTAAGTAATACAAATTTTCAAAATGACTATGTAAACTACGATAGGTTAGGTTTGGGTCAGGTTAGGTTAGGTTAGGTTAGGTAAGGTTTTTGTTGCTCTTCTCTGCAAATAACTTTTTTATTATCAAACCGATTGCGGAGTTCGACCCCTCTGAAGGAAGGTACCGACAAGATCTACACGAATAAATAATAAAAACGCTGAGTTACCGTAAATTTTTTTAAAGTTTTAGACCAAAAACCCAGATTTCGATGCACCAAAAACGATGTAAATTTGCTAGTGCGGTAGCTGATTGAGGTGTCAGAAGGAGCGCCTCAATGCGTTTGACAAAATAAAATCAATTTAAGTAGTACAAATTTTCAAAATGACTATGTAAACTACGATAGGTTAGGTTTGGGTCAGGTTAGGTTAGGTTAGGTTAGGTAAGGTTTTTGGTTGCTCTTCTCTGCAAATAACTTTTTTATTTTCAAGCCGATTGCGGAGTTCGACCCCTCTGAAGGAAGGTATCGACGAGATCTACACGAATAAATAATAAAAACGCTTAAATACCGTACAAAATTTTTAAGTTTTAGACCAAAAACCCAGATTTCGATGCACCAAAAACAATGTAAATTTGCTAGTGCGGTAGCTGATTCAGGTGTCAGAAGGAGCGCCTCAATGCGTTTGACAAAATAAAATCAATTTAAGTCATACAAATTTTCAAAATGACTATGTAAACTACGATAGGTTAGGTTTGGGTCAGGTTAGGTTAGGTTAGGTTAGGTTAGGTTTTTGGTTGCTCTTCTCTGCAAATAACTTTTTTATTTTCAAGCCGATTGCGGAGTTCGACCCCTCTGAAGGAAGGTATTGACGAGATCTACACGAATAAACAATAAAAACGCTGAATTACTGTACTAAATTTTGAAATTTTCGACCAAAACCCCAGTTTTCTATAGAAAAATTAGCAATATACGATTTGGATGCACCAAAAACGATATAATTTTGCTAAGCAGGTAGCTGATTGAGGTGTCAGAAGGAGCGCCTCAATGCGTTTGACAAAATAAAATCAATTTAAGTAATACAAATTTTCAAAATGACTATGTAAACTACGATAGGTTAGGTTTGGGTCATGTTAGGTTAGGTTAGTTTAGGTTAGGTTAGGTTAGGTTTTTGGTTGCTCTTCTCTGCAAATTACTTTTTTATTTTCAAGCCGATTGCGGAATTCGACCCCTCTGAAGGAAGGTATCGACGAGATCTACACGAGTAAACAATAAAAACGCTGAGTTACTGTACTAAATTTTGAAATTTTCGACCAAAACCCCAGTTTTCTATAGAAAAATTAGCAATATACGATTTGGATGCACCAAAAACGATATAATTTTGCTAAGCAGGTAGCTGATTGAGGTGTCAGAAGGAGCGCCTCAATGCGTTTGACAAAATAAAATCAATTTAAGTAATACAAATTTTCAAAATGACTATGTAAACTACGATAGGTTAGGTTTGGGTCAGGTTAGGTTAGGTTAGGTTAGGTAAGGTTTTTGGTTGCTCTTCTCTGCAAATAACTTTTTTATTTTCAAGCCGATTGCGGAGTTCGACCCCTCTGAAGGAAGTCATCGACGAGATCTACACGAGTAAACAATAAAAACGCTGAGTTACTGTACTAAATTTTGAATTTTTCGACCAAAACCCCAGTTTTCTATAGAAAAATTAGCAATATACGATTTGGATGCACCAAAAACGATATAATTTTGCTAAGCAGGTAGCTGATTGATGTGTCAGAAGGAGCGCCTCAATGCGTTTGACAAAATAAAATCAATTTAAGTAATACAAATTTTCAAAATGACTATGTAAACTACGATAGGTTAGGTTTGGGTCAGGTTAGGTTAGGTTAGGTTAGGTTTTTGGTTGCTCTTCTCTGCAAATAACTTTTTTATTTTCAAGCCGATTGCGGAGTTCGACCCCTCTGAAGGAAGGTACCGACAAGATCTACACGAATAAATCATAAAAACGCTGAGTTACCGAAAAATTTTTTTAAGTTTTAGACCAAAAACCCAGATTTCGATGCACCAAAAACAATGTAAATTTGCTAGTGCGGTAGCTGATTGAGGTGTCAGAAGGAGCGCCTCAATGCGTTTGACAAAATAAAATCAATTTAAGTAATACAAATTTTCAAAATGACTATGTAAACTACGATAGGTTAGGTTTGGGTCAGGTTAGGTTAGGTTAGGTTAGGTTAGGTTTTTGGTTGCTCTTCTCTGCAAATAACTTTTTTATTTTCAAGCCGATTGCGGAGTTCGACCCCTCTGAACGAAGGTATTGACGAGATCTACACGAATAAACAATAAAAACGATGAATTACTGTACTAAATTTTGAAATTTTCGACCAAAACCCCAGTTTTCTATAGAAAAATTAGCAATATACGATTTGGATGCACCAAAAACGATATAATTTTGCTAAGCAGGTAGCTGATTGAGGTGTCAGAAGGAGCGCCTCAATGCGTTTGACAAAATAAAATCAATTTAAGTAATACAAATTTTCAAAATGACTATGTAAACTACGATAGGTTAGGTTTGGGTCAGGTTAGGTTAGGTTAGGTTAGGTTAGGTTAGGTTAGGTTAGGTTAGGTTAGGTTCCCCCCCGATGTGTTGCTACCTTGTCGTGGTGGGGGGGCTTGCGTGTCCCGATTTCTGAGGCCAAGCCAGATAGGGCTTCCCATACTGGACGGGCTTGGAGATGGGGACCAGACGAAAAGCGCACCTGAGGGTGGTATGTGAGCAGCACCTCTCAGTATTGGGCCGGGGCCGACGTCAGGTTATATGTCATTAGGGCCCGGTTTCAGATAGCGGCCGGCGAGGATAAATCACGGCGGGCGTACTGCAAACCGACGTTGAGGAAGGAGTAATAATAAAAATGGACGATACACTTATGAAACAGATATTACCCCAGGAGGGTACCGCCAACAGCGGAGAATCCCTCCCCGAGTCTAACTCGGGCTGCCTACCGTATTCTGGGGGGGCAACATCAGTGTTATCTCAAAAAACTAACGACCCGGCATTCGATAAAATGGACCTTGATTGCAAACGAAGAGGACAGAGAGTTGAGGTAGGAGAACCTAGACTGCCAAGGACCCGGAGACAGACATCTCGGCAAAGTTCGGTTTCTCGGTCAGTCCTGAGTGGAAATGAGTCTGACAGCTCAATGATGTCAGTCTCGTCATTTAATTCTGCCGTTTCGAAATCTCGAATCAGTAAAAGGAGGGCGCTATCACTCAGCATATTGCCTGCACCTAAGAGCAAAGAAATGCGGGATGTAGATTTGGAGGGAGATGACGATTTTCTTAACCCGGGAAAAGTGGTTAAGAAAACGAGAGCCAAAGCCACTTTACCCAAGGTGAACGATCTTGCCGAAAAAATGAAGGTGCAGCCTACTGCTGATCTAGCTGCCCAAATTTTCGAACAACTAAACGATGTGGAAGTTATCTCAGACAAATCTGGTAGCCTTAAGGGAAATTTGGTTAGGAAATTGCGAGTAGCAATAAGGATAGTGCAGGCGGCAACCACAGAAATGACGCAGAGAATTAGTACTGAGCGGTTAGCGCAAGAGAACGTGACCCTGCGATCACAAGTGGAACGCCTTATGGAGGAAACTCAGTCACTGCGGTCTGAAGTAAACGAGCTTCGTCAACATAAGGAAGTTGAAGTCCTTTCGGTTCCAGTCCGTGAGGAGCCCAACAGCGCTCTCCTGGAACATATGAAAATCATCATAGACGGAAAGCTGGATCACTTTCGCTCCGAACTATTAAGAGAAGGACCAATTAGACCGCCTCTTGGTCAAAAAGCCACTACTTCTGTGGCAAACACAACTGGCGTACACTCAGAAGTAACAGTACAACCTAGTACTTCGCAACAACCTGGTGGTACCATAAAGGCCAAGAAGGCCAAGCAGAAAAAGAAGAGCAAGACTCAAACGTTGACTGCGCCTACAGTGGCCCCAATAGTGGCTGCGGTGCAAAATGAAAAGCCTGCACCCCTGCATGAACAATCCTTGCCGACAGAGCAATGGTGTACTGTCGTCGGCAAGAAAGCTAAAGTCAAAAGGGCTGAAACTGTTCAGAAGGCGCCACTCCTAAGGGTTTCTGACTCCAACAAAGGGGCTAAGTCGAGGACCCCGATGAAACCACCGAAGTCTCCACGCAATGCGGCCATCTCTGTAACTATACCGGAAGGGGTAGATGTTACATACGGCGAGGCGATGGAAACCGCAAAGGCCAAGTTAAAACTGCCTGATTTTGGTATAACCGATCTCCGACCGAAACGAGCTATTAACGGTGGCCTGCTATTAGAGGTAGTCGGAGAAGATGGCGCATCCAAGGCAGATGCCTTGGCCCTTGCGATGCAAGACGTACTCAAAGGGATGGGTGTCTTTATTGCTCGTCCAGTGAAAATGTCGGAAATTCGTGTGTTGGACTTGGACGAGTCTGTGACGATACAAGAGGTTGCAGCCGCCGTTTCTGAGGCTGGCGGTTGCAACACAACAGCGGTTAAAGTTGGCGAAATTCGGCGCTCCAATATTTCAACCCTTGGATCGGTGTGGGTCAAATGCCCATTGTCAGCTGCCCACAAAATTTCGTTGACCAAGCGGTTAAGGGTTGGTTGGGTATCTGCTCGGGTTGAAATTTTAGCCTCAAGACCTTTGCAGTGTTACCGCTGTCTTGACTTTGGGCATGTACGTGCCCAATGTTTAAGCAATGTGGACAGAAGCAACCTCTGCTTCAGATGTGCCCAACCAGGTCATAGAGTTGCTCAGTGTCTGGCTCAATCTCCAATCTGCCCACTATGTACTGAGGCTGGTCAATCTGCGGACCATCGCATAGGCAGCAAAGAGTGCTCACCCCCCAAAACTGTCAACAAGAGGACCAAGGCAACTGTTGCCAATTATGATGGGAGTACTGCACAAGCGAGGGTTGCGGTATCTCAACCAGGCCCAAGCCATGAGGATGCAATGGAAACTCAACAATGTCCCACAGACAACTAAATGTACTTCAGGGCAACCTTAACCACTGCCGCGGGTCACAGGATTTATTCCTGCAAACACTCGTGGAGAGATCGGTTGCCCTGGCTGTAGCATCAGAACCTTACAGTGTCCCGGATCACCCTCGCTGGTTCGGCGATGACTCAGGTTCTGTTGCTATTTACTGGGGTGGAAGTCACGGCGATCCTGCATGTACAAGGATTGCTTCTGAGGCTGGCATAGTTTCGGTAAAGTGGGGCTCAATCATCGTTGTGGGCTGTTACGTCTCACCGAACTGCAGCCTCATACAATACGAGACATTCCTAGAAAGGCTGGAACAATGCTTGAGACAACACCTATCTCATCCAGTTTTACTCATGGGTGATTTCAATGCCCACAGCAAAGCCTGGGGTAATAGATCCGACGATGCAAAAGGCAACACAGTCCTGGAGTGGGCAGCCGCATTGGACTTAAGACTATTAAATGAGGGATCTGTCCCTACATGCGTCCGTTGGCAGGGAGAGTCCATTGTCGATTTGACATGGGCAACCCCAGCAGCGGCACACACGGTTTCAGATTGGCATGTTGCAGAGGAAATTGTTACGCTCTCCGACCACAGACACATAATGTTTAAGCTAGCAGTTGGTCGTTCCGTCGGCGCTCAGCCACGCGTGCCCGCGTCCTGGGCAATCAAACGCCTTGACCGGGATAAACTGGTTGCCGCAGCCCACGCCGCCGATTGGGTAAGGTCTACTACTGAAGAGCAGTTGCTGTCGCCTGAAACAGAAGCTGATTGGTTTCGAGTCACGATGACGTCCGCTTGTGACGCCGCCATGCCTCGGAACAAAAAAACTGCAAGAAACCCTGTTTATTGGTGGTCCACTCACATCACACAATTGCGGACAACGTGTTTAGCTGCCAGGCGACAGTACACAAGAACACGGAGGCGGCAACGAGCTACCCAAGAAGACACGGATCAGGCCTACGCCCATTACAGAAGCGCCACTATAGCGCTGCAACGTGCCATAGCGACTGCAAAAGCTAGAGCCTGGGACGAACTGCTGAAGGACCTGAACAGGGATCCATGGGGACGACCATACCGAATGGTGCTAGGAAAGTTGCGCCCCTGGGTCCCACCACTCACCGAGACCCTTGAACCTGAATTTACAAGAAGGACTGTAGAGACGTTATTCCCAAGAGCGGTGGATACAATGATCGCGATCTCCCGGGTGACCGATTGGTCTGACGAATTAGAGGTAACGGAAAGTGAACTGGAGTGTGCAGTCAAACGTCTTGCTGCCCGCAATACCGCTCCCGGCCCCGATGGGATTCCTGGCAAGGCTTTGATTATAGCCCTTGAAGTGCTGGGTAGAAGACTGAGGAGCCTCTTCAGCAATTGTCTGCGGCTTGGCATTTTTCCAAAGATCTGGAAAGAGGCAAAACTCGTGCTACTAAAAAAAGAAGGAAGACCGTTAGACTCACCATCTGCTTTCCGCCCCTTATGCCTCCTTGATGACGTGGGCAAGCTCTTTGAACGTGTTATCGTAGACCGCATAAATATTCACCTATCTGGCGTGGGCCCAGACCTATCTGATAATCAGTTTGGCTTTCGACAGGGCCGGTCGACAATAGATGCCATTTTGCGCGTAAGGGCCCACACAGAGCAGGCTATTTCAGAGAGAAGGGTAGTGTTGGCGGTCAGTATCGACATCGTAAATGCCTTCAATTCCCTTCCTTGGAAAGTGATACGAGAGGCCATGGTATACCACCAATTTCCTCCGTATTTGCAAAACATTATAGATGGATACCTGTGTGATAGGTGGATAAAATACACAGGACAGAATGGGTCAGTAGAACAGTGTGAGGTCGTATGTGGGGTTCCACAGGGCTCGGTTTTGGGCCCAACCCTGTGGAATCTTGCGTATGACGCAGTCCTGCGAGTGGATTTGCCACCTGGCGTCAGCATAGTATACTATGCAGACGATACTTTGATCCTTGCTGAGGGGAAGGACTTTGAGAGGACGAAGAGACTAGCCGAACTAGGTATTGCCATTGTAGTGCGCAAAATTCAAAATCTCGGACTGGCTATAGCACCACAAAAAACGGAAGCCTTGTGGCTTCACGGTTTACGACGAAGTCAGGAGCCTCCGCCTTTGACAGTTCAGGTTGGTAATGTGGAGGTACAAGTAAACAAAACCATGAAATACCTGGGCCTAACACTCGACGGACGGCTGAACTTTAAAGATCACTTTGAACGCCTTGTCCCACGGATTCAAAAGGTGGCAGGCGCATTGCAAAGACTGCTGCCGAATCTCGGAGGACCTAATGAAGAAATCCGCCGCCTTTATGCGGGGGTTATCCGATCAATAGCGCTCTATGGGGCGCCAGTTTGGGCTGACAAGCTAATTAGTGCCCGGCGATGCACTGCAAAATTACTCTCTGTGCAACGCCAGATAGCGATCCGGATAGTGAGAGGGTACCGGACTATATCATATGAGGCGGCAACTGTTCTAGCACGGTTCCCGCCATTGGACATTTTGGCTGAGATGGACTCAAGGGTATATAAAATCCTTCATCAGAGAGATGGTCCCGCTCTTGAAAGGCATATACAACTCATACGAAGGAGGGAACATCACAGGGCCGTAAACCACTGGCGCGAGCGACTCTACAAGCCACGATCACGGCGTCAACGAGTTGTCGCTGCCATCTTGCCATGCTTCCAAGCTTGGCTATTGCGGAAAGGCCGCATAACTTTCCGGATGACGCAGGTGCTCACCGGCCATGGCTGCTTTGGCGAATATCTGCACAGGATCGGACGTGAGCGAACTGCAAGCTGCCATCACTGTGATGTCGCACAGGACTCTGCCCAACACACGTTAGAGGAATGCCCTACATGGGCCTCCGAGCGGCAGGTCCTGGTGCAAGAAGTGGGACAAGACTTATCTCTGCCCTGCTTAATCTCAAAGATGTTGGAGAGAAGCTCTGCCTGGGATGCAGCTGTCTCCTTCTGTGACACAGTCATGTTCCAGAAGGAGTCAGCTGAAAGGGATCGAGAAAGAGCCGATCCCAGTAGAAGGCGGCGTCAGGGGGCTCTGAATAGCGCTGCTAGTAATAGCAGAGCCATCCCGAGACGCCGGAGAATACCCCAAATTGGGGAGCCACAGGATGCAGGATCTCAGGATGGGAGAACCTGATTGATATAATTGACCTATTGTGAGGAATAGGTCTCGCTGTGTAGGGTCGGCGTAAGAATTGCCCTAACGCAATCGGAAAGCGTGTCGTAAGAGGCGACTAATCCGAAGGGGAAGTGTGCGCGGTTAAAAGCCGACCGTCAGAATGGGAACTGACAGGAAGCACCCTGAGGTATGAATAAAGGCTAACACCAGGGACGTAAGGAAAGAATGAGGATGTGCATGAGGCAATCGTAGAAGAGGCACCGGTGCGTTCCTCGGGAGATCCCGGGGTCTCTTCATAAACGTGGAGGATGGCCACCGGGGGGGTTTTAGTGAGTAAAAATCTCACATAACCCATCGTCGTTCCCAGGACGATGGGTATCTTTTGGAAGATTTCCCCCTCGTTAACAAAAAAAAAAAAAAAAAAGGTTAGGTTAGGTTAGGTTAGGTTAGGTTAGGTTAGGTTAGGTTAGGCATCCGGGGGGGGGGGAGTTGGCTCACTGCGTCTGTCCGTATCGGGCGGCAGTGGGTCGTCGGTGCCCTGCGTCTGTTCCATAGTGGGCGGCAGCGGCGCCCGGAGAGGTGGTTGACGCACTGCGTCTGTTCCGTATCGGGCGGCAGTCGTGTCACCGGTGAATTGTGGTTTTCTTCGGCGGGGCCTTTTATGGACCCGACAGGCGGAGACGGGCGTGTCCTCGCTAGGGCATGCTGGCAGGGGAGCTCATCCCTGAAAAAAGAGACGACGATGTGGAGCATCGGAGAAGGATTTGTAATGGACAGAAAGAGCAATTGTCAATTTGTTCCCCAGGTGGGTCCCCGAAAGGGGGAATCCCACCCTTCCACCTCGGTGGAGGGCTGCCCCTCGTACTCTGGGGGGGGCAACAATCGCTCCGTAGGTCGGCAGTCTGCCGATCTCCGTAAACACGACTTATGCAACCTCTCAATGGATTCCGATAATGCCGATAGAGACGGGCGTGTCCTCGTTGACGCACGCTGGCAGGGGAGCTCACCCCTGAAAAAAGAGACGACGATGTGGAGCATCGGAGAAGGATACGTAATGGACAAAACGAGCAATTGTAAATTTGTTCCCCAGGTGGGTCCCCGAAAGGGGGAATCCCACCCCTCCACCTCGGTGGAGGGCTGCCCCTCGTACTCTGGGGGGGGCAACAAATTGCTCCGTAGATCGGCAGTCCGCCGGTCTTCGTGAACACAACCCACGCAACTCCTCAACGGACACGGATAACGCCGACTTTGAACCCGGTCGAAAAATGGGTTCCGTAGACGGTAGTGATGTCGCCGATAGCGATGTCTCAGAGATGGCGGCCAAGGAAACTGGGCGAACCACTAGGAGGATTCCCCGTATTTCTTCGGACGAGGAGAGTCAGGAGCCCAGCACGGCCTCGAAGACCTCCACAGCCCGGCGTGGGAGGGGCCAACCGCCCACCACAGGCCAATACGTCGGCCTGGCCAAGGCGAAGGCAGCGGCTGCTGCGGCATTAAGTGCTGAGAATGAAGCGCTTGCGGAACGTGAGTTCTTGCAGGTGACGCGCAAAGCACGACCGGAGACGGTCAATAAGCTTGCTATAGCGCAAGGTTCTGTGGAGAAGTGTTCTGTGGAGGAACTCCACGAACGTCTTGAAGACTGCAAAAGCGTAGTGCTTCGTGTTGCGGAGACCTCCAGCAGACTGAAGGGCACATATGTCAAGGCCCTCAAGAATGCTGCCTCCTCCATCACGGAGGTAAACGAAGAGCTTGAGAAGCGCTCTGCCTCGGATGAGCTTGACCGTATGCGGCTGGCCAATGAGCGCCTCAAGGTGTCCAATGACCAGCTGCAGACGGAGGTTGCCGAGCTCCGTCGGGATATGGCGGCCCTGAGGTTGGAGATGCGGGCTCGGCGTAGCGGGCTGGCAGAGGAGTTGCCTGCTGTGTCGGTCTCCCCGCCTCCTCCTCGTATACCTGTAGGGCCACCAGCAGATCTCGAGGGCGTCGAGCGGACCATCATGCTCAAGGTGGGCAAGATGGTCGAAGAGAAAATGAGGGAGAAACAGCCACTTGAGCGACAGTCAGGTCAGCAAATGGCAGCTGATGCGGTTGTGCAGCCCACAGGGTCTGCTAAGCCGCCCACGAAAAAAGCGGCTAAAAGGAAGAAAAAGGGGCCGAGTAAAGGGTCGGTGCCTCCATCTGCGCCTGTCCCTGCCACCGATGAACCTCAGCCACTGCCCCCAGCCCCAGCATCGCAAGAAGAGGGGTGGAAGGTTGTGGCTGGAAGGAAAAAGACGAAGGGTTCTGGAACTGCGCGCGAAAAGGCGCCTCAGCGACCACAGCCTGCACAGCTTTCCCATCCTTCCCAGCAGACGGCTTCGAAGAAGAGGAAGCGGAAGAGGGGTCCGCGTAAGCCTCGCACGCCCACCACTGCGGCCGTGGTTTTAAAGCTGCCGCCGGAAGCAGTAGAAGGCGGCATGACATATGCCACCATGCTCGCCAAAGCGAAGGAGAAGGTGGACCCTCACGCTCTCGGAATAGAGCATATGGGTTACCGCGTGGCGGCTACTGGCGCTAGGATCTTTGAGATCTCTGGCGCCGATAATGATGCGAAAGCGGACGCTCTGGCCGAGAGGCTGAGGGTGGAGCTTGGGGCAGATGTGGTTGTTTCTAGGCCCACCAAGTGCGCGGAGCTGCGAGTGTCTGGTCTGGACGACGCCGTCGTTCCTGCGGATGTCGTTGCGGTGCTTGCCCGTACTGGCGGATGCAATACTGCGTCAATCAGGCCGGGCGAGATTCGCCTTGACCGCTCGGGTTTGGGCACGCTGTGGCTTAGTTGTCCTGTTGCCGCAGCGAAGAAGGTGGCAGAGGCTGGCCGCATCCTAGTGGGTTGGGTCTCAGCCAGAGTCACACTACTTGAGGCGAGACCCCTGCGCTGCTACCGGTGCCATATCGTGGGACACGTCAGGGTGCAGTGTAACTGCCAAGACGACCGCAGCAGTGACTGCTACCGTTGTGGTGAACCGGGCCATATTGCCCGCAACTGCACCGCCGCCGAAGCTCATTGCAAAGTCTGTGCGGCGGCGAAGAAACGGGCGGACCATACGCTCGGGGGCAAAGCGTGCAATGCGCCCCGGCCTAAGTGGCACAGAGCAGTGGCAGCGATCTCGCAGCCGACTGCCTGTGACCCAAGAGGAACGTCTGAGGACGGAGTCGCGGCCATGGAAACCTGTTAATGGACCGCGACCTTCGAATTCTCCAGGCGAATATCGAGCACTGCGCTGCGGCTCAAGATCTATTGTCCCAAAGCCTGGCGCAGTGGTCGATACACGTGGCTGTGGTCTCAGAACCGTACTTTGTGCCCCCCGGCGATAGCTGGGTAGGGGACCGCGATAGCTTGGTGGCCCTTGTTCGGCAGAGAGCAATTGCTTCTCCACCATTCGAACAAGTGGTGAGGGGCTCGGGATGCGTCAGTGCTTTGGTAGGGGATGTCGTAGTCATTGGCGTCTACTTCTCGCCCAACAGAACACTCGCCGAGTTCGAGGTCTTTCTTGAACAGGTGGGTGCTCTGATCCGACAGAGCCACCCTCGTCCCGTGCTTCTGGCTGGTGACTTCAATGCCCACTCTGTGGCTTGGGGTTCGCCGCAGACGGACGCGCGGGGTGAGACACTGGAGGAATGGGTCCTTGGACAAGGGTTGGCCCTTCTCAACCGGGGTTCGGTGGCGACGTGCGTGCGGCCGCAAGGCGAGTCCATCGTGGACCTCACCTTTGCAAGCCCGTCGATAGCGCGCCGCGTACAGGGCTGGGGAGTAGTGGTGGGCGAGGCCACACTGGCAGATCACCGATACATACGGTACGATCTGACCACGTCCCGCTCTGGAGCTCCGACCGGATCCGCCCGGCCCCTGGTTGACGATGGCCCAAGGTGGCAGTTGAGGCACCTTGACAGTGACCTTGCGAGGGAGGCTGCAATTGTGCAATCGTGGGTGGCGGCACCAAGCATTGTAGCGGTAGATGAAGAGGCCGAATGGTTCGGGGACGCGTTCACGCAAATGTGCGACGCATCAATGCCCAGATCCAGGCACCGACCTCCGAAGCGCCAGGTGTATTGGTGGTCCGCAGAGCTGACGGACTTGCGACAGGCTTGTGTGCGAGCGCGCCGCCGATACACCAACTACGTGCGTCGACGGAACCGTGAGGAGAGAGAAATTGCGCTCCTGCAGGCTACCTTCAAGGAAGCGAGGCAGCAGCTGAAGTCAGCAATCTGCAGGGCCAAAACTGCAGCGAGGGAAGAGCTGCTGGGGAGCCTTAGCCTAGACCCGTGGGGCAGGCCATACAGGCTGGCAATGCGAAAGCTTCGCCCCTGGGCGCCCCCAGTGACGTGCAGCCTCCGACCACAAATTTTGAGTGAGGTCGTTGAGGCTCTGTTTCCACAGAGGGGAGAACATCTCTGTCCCCCCATGATGCCTGCAGCTAATGAACCATCTGGTCCGGAAGCTGTGCCGCCGGTGACATCTGGGGAGGTTGGTGCGGCGGTGCTGCGGCTGAGAGCCAAAAACACCGCCCCTGGTCCTGACGGCATTCCCGGTCGGGTAGTGGCCCTGGCGATGGATGCCTTGGAGTCACGCCTAAGAAGGTTGTTTGACGCATGCATAGCTCAAGCAAAGGTACCACGGCGGTGGAAGACCGGTCGCCTTGTTCTCCTGCGGAAAGAGGGGCGTCCGGCGGAATCTCCCTCCGCGTTCCGCCCCATCGTGATGCTCGACGAGGACGCCAAACTGTTTGAAAGAGTTTTGGCGACCAGAATCGTTGGGCACCTAGAAGGGGTTGGGCCGAATCTGGCAGAGAACCAGTTTGGCTTCCGTAGGGGTAGGTCCACCGTAGACGCGGTGCAGCGGGTGAAGTCCCATGCACAGGACGCAGTCTCTCGGGGCGAGGTGGTGCTGGCGGTGTCTCTTGACATCGCCAACGCGTTCAACACCATTCCCTGGAAATGCATTATGGAGGGCCTCCGATATCACGGTGTGCCCCAGTACCTGCGCCGCGTAATCGGGGACTACCTGTCTGGGCGTGCAGTTGAGTACCCTGGCCAGGACCAGTGGTATAGACGGGAAATGTCGTGCGGCGTCCCACAGGGCTCGGTCCTCGGACCGCTCCTGTGGAACGTCGGTTACGACTGGGTGTTGCGGGGAGCCTCACTAACGGGTATCGAAGTGACCTGCTACGCGGACGACACCCTGGTAACGGCTAGGGGTAAGAGCCACCGGGAGGCCTCCGTGCGCGCCACTGCCGGTGTAGCTTTCATAGTGGGGCGCATCCGGCGACTGGGGCTAAAGGTGGCGCTTGAAAAGTCCGAGGCCGTATTGTTTCACGGACCCCGGCAGTCACCACCCCATGACGCTCACATCATCGTCTCTGGGGTGCGCATCGATGTAAGGCCGTCAATGCGATATCTGGGCCTTGTCCTGGATGGAAGATGGAGCTTTGGGGCACACTTTAAATGCTTGGTGCCCCGGCTAATGGGGGCGGCATCTGCCTTGTGCGGGCTCCTCCCAAACCTTGGAGGACCAGAAAAGTCTTGCCGGCGTCTGTATGAAGGGGTTGTGCGGAGCATGGCCCTGTATGGGGCGCCGGTGTGGGCCGAGGCCCTCGATCGCCACAACATCGCTCTGCTTGGCCGTGTGCAGCGAGCGATGGCGATCAGGGTGATTCGGGGGTATCGCACGATCTCCCGAGAGGCGGCCTGCCTGCTGGCGGGATCATTGCCCTGGGATTTGGAGGCAAAGGCCCTTGCGTCACTGCATCAATGGCGTGAGGGGGCGCACCTAACGCTAGGCTGCCCGCCTGCGGGGCAGGAAGTGGAGAGGAAAAGGGCTGAGCTGCGTTTACGGGCTACCTTTGCGTGGGAGTCCCGGCTGGCGCAACCTAGCGCCGGCCATCGGACCGTC
The DNA here is from genome assembly GCA_944452665.1 of Stenoptilia bipunctidactyla. Classification (NCBI taxonomy): domain Eukaryota; kingdom Metazoa; phylum Arthropoda; class Insecta; order Lepidoptera; family Pterophoridae; genus Stenoptilia; species Stenoptilia bipunctidactyla. The sequence continues at coordinate 56,006 of CALYBW010000262.1, read as the reverse complement.
GAGGCAATCCGTCCAGTTCTGAGGCAATGGATGCACAGGCGATTTGGCTCCCTGAGCTACCGGCTGACCCAGGTACTCACCGGACACGGTTGTTTCGGGGACTACTTGTGTCGCATAGCCGGCAGGGAGCCGAATGCCAGGTGTTATCACTGCGACGGTTGCCCCGACGACGACGCCCAGCATACGCTGGAGGTATGCCCTGCGTGGAATGCGGAGCGCAACGCGCTCAGCTCAGTGGTGGGAGCCGACCTCTCTCTTCAAGCCGTAGTAAGTGCTATGGTAGGGAGCGAGGGGTCGTGGCAGGCGGTCCTCTCCTTCTGCGAAGCAGTCATGCTCGCGAAGGAGGCGGCGGAGCGTGTTCGGGAAGATGACTCTTCAGCCCAGCCGCTTCGCCGCAGACGCTTGGGACGCCGCAGGGCGGCCTTTTCGAGAGGCCGCCTTCTCCAAGTCCCATGAGCCCTTGGGTCAGACGCGGGGGCGTCTGAACCCGATCAAAAAGGGGGCTCGAGGTGGTGTGTGCACGTTCTGCGCGCCACTCTCACGAGGGACATTGACAGTTTCGCATGAAACTGATCCCAATTAGCCTTTTTCGTGTTATAAAGCCGCGTGGTCCTCTCCACTCTCAGGCCCCTCTCACGCTTCAGCTTTATAGTCATGAAAACGCAGTTGTGGTCCGATGAAATCGTACCTTGCTCCACTCGCCAGTCAGCTACCAAGTCGAGCATGTCCAGAGAACACATTGTTACGTCTACAAAACTGGTGTACGTTTTGTTGCCCCTGACCGTCTCAAAGGTGGGCTTATCTCCTACGTTGAGTACCTGAAGGTCCAACTCTTCCAGGGTCCCGGACATCTCTTCTCCCCTGAGGTCGACCTTTTTGCTGCCCCACCAGGTGCTCTTTGCGTTGGAGTCTCCTCCGAATAGCAGTAATCTTGGGCCCAATTCCTTGTGTATACATCGCAACTGCTCCAAGTATGGCTCTATGGGCTGATCCGGCTCGAAGTAGAAGGACACGAGTGCGATTTCCCAGGTGCTGGATCGGATCCCCACCACAACGATGTTGTTTGTGGTGAGTTTCGGGTACTGGATGACGTCAATGTCTCTATCAAAGATAGCTATTGCCGCCTTCACAGTCCCACTTCCATCGTCCGCACACTGGTAGACTCTCGCGCCTCGATAGCTCTTCATCCTTCTTACCGCCCCCACATATGGCTCCTGAAGCAGTGCTACGGCGATGTTCCGCTCTCTGGCCTCGAGCATCAGCTCTAGAGTTGCCAGTTCACTCCTCTGTAGATTTATCTGGGCCACTGCTATTCCTCTGGTGGTTTGGTCTGCCCTGTAATTGCCTGGGGTGCCCTTAGCAGTAAGCTACTTTAGCTCTTGCTATGGCATCCCACTTGCTGCGGATGGGGCACTCTTCGCTGAACGCGTTATGGTCCACGTTAGCCATTTTGGCTCGAGTGCAGTTAATGCAGTTTGCTGGTATCCCCGCTAGCCAGTCCTCACACTCGTTTTTCATATGAGTTCCTCCACAGTGGCTACATTTCGGCACCTTCTCGGTGCAGAATTTCCTTCCATGTCCATAGCCTAGACATATGGAACACTGCATTAATGGCGACTGGTCTGCCACTTTTACTCTCTGTATATCGATATGTGCTGTTCCGATATCCAACATTTTCTTCCATATTGTCGGTGATGTTGATAGGACAATGTGACAAGTATGCGGGTTTCGCGTTCTTCTGCGATATTTTACCGATAGTCTGTTCTCCTCCGGAGTGAGGTCGCGAAAGACCCCCGCATTCTGGTTTCTAAGGGCCACTATTACCTCTTCGTCATTGTTGCATTGCAACACGCCCTTAAGAACCAGAAGCGGGTCTCTGTTCTTTACCTCCTCCCCTCTGAGGTTATCTCCCGCATTATTAAGCCGCTCAAGTAAGTTCTTCCTATCTATGTCGGTTTTACACCCCACGATAATCTTTCTATCTTTCGCTTTCCTTATTTTATCTACAGTTACCCCTCCCTCTTTGGCCTTTACAGCTGTTCTGAATTTCTGCAGTATTTGTTCCCCGGTGTCATTATCGTCAGTGGAAGAAATGACAACGGAGTGCAGCGTGGCGGGATGTGGGTATTTATGTGCTGGAGTACCTTTTGTCACACTAGCATATGACTGCCTGTGATGGTCCAGGTTTTCAGACATCAACTCCATTTTAGTCATGCTCTCTTTTAAAAGATTGCCGTGCATTACCAACGCTGTTTGGAGTGTTTGTGCTAAGTCACCATCGAGCTTTGTCGTTTGTATTGCAGCATCTGCCGTTTCTGGGCGTCGTTCTATTTGCGTTCGTGGCTGATGGTCTGCCTCGGCTTCCTTCACCAACTGATAGAGCCTATCAAGCTGGGCTTTGACCTCGTCTTTTATTTCTGTTTTTATATTCTTACCCGAGGTCAATTGCGTCTTTGCCCTGGTCACGCAATACCTGGCTTCACTGACTCTATCAGTGGGCTTTGTCTGCTGTGTTTTTGGGGGAGTGATGGCAGGGGCTTCCGTGGACGCTCTACGAGGTTTAGTTACTTGCGGGTCTTTCCTTGGACCCGACCTCAAGGTGGTGGTTTTATCCAAGATCTTGTTTTTCGTCGTAGTTGCCACTTGGGTGTTATCTGAAACCCTTGCCTCCAATTCTCCAATACTTTTTCTTACGTTAGACTCTACGGGGGGTCCAGCCCTCTCCTTGTCAGCTGATGGTGACCTAGTGCCGGTGTTTTTGGTGGGGGGGGTGCGCATTCCAAACATAGTTTTGTTTTAAGGGGATGCGTCAGTCCAGTAAAATAAAATAAAATAAAATAAACAATATAGGGGTCAATAAACCCTTTACGTCAATATAGTAACAATGTAAATGAAAAAGGATACCAAATAGTATCGTCAAGTACAATAAAATATAGAATACACAAAATAAGGTAAATGGTCAAAATTTCTACAACAAAATTTTTGTAGAGTTCTAAAACTACGTCCAAACGATGAAAATCGACCAGCAGGTATGTGTATAGGCGTTTATTTTGCTAACAGTAAAAGATAGCAGCGTTATAATTTCAAAAATAAAATAAAATAAAATAAAAATATTGTGTAGAGACCCGGATGTAGAGTCCAGGCAAGTCAAAGCCTTCTTCTTGTAGAATAGGCTATATACATATGTCCACAAGAAACCGCGTTTCCCTACGATGTCTGGTTGCTGAGATATTTAAGGTAGAAATTTTTCAAGATGGCCGACAAAATGGCCGACAGAAAATAGAATTTTGTTTTTCTCAGCTTCCAGGAGTCGTGTCGCGGTGCGGAAAAGGATCAACACTATGGCTGGGCTAGCTCTAGTTGTATCCTCAAAAAACGGGGGGGGAAAGGGGGGGGATGGGGATTTGGGTAAAAGGGGGGTGAGAGGGAAGGGGAACGTCAGAGAAAGTGTCCAAAGAAAACCTCACTGCTCTCCGACAATCCGTTCCGGAGCTATGCGGTGTTAAAATTAAACAAAATGGCGGACTAAGATGGCCGCCAAAAGTTTACCACGCAATATCTCCGGCTCTGGGTGTCTCCCAAGGGCAAGCGAGGGCTCCAGGCTCTTCCCCCGGCTTCCTCTATAGGACTATAGGACTGGAGTCAGGATCTAGACCACCTATGCCCTAGGGCCAGGGGAGGGGGTAGAGGGGGTGCAGGACACTAAGGGAAGATTAACAAACAAAACCGCACCTTCGTGCGACTCCAACTAAAAGAGTTATTACAATTTTAATTTTTGGGCAGTGTTGGGCGGAAGTGCACCGCCCTAGAGTTAAAAACTGCCCAAAATTTCAATTTGAGATTGCTCGGGTCCCAATTATCGTAAAAGGGTCAAATTTGGGGTCCCTTAATAGGTCTTTTAATGACCTTTTTAAATATGTACATAAAATTAAACTTAAATCAACCCCCAAATTTTCCACCCCAAAAATCAAACAATTTTACACAAAAAAGGTCATAAAAAATCTTAAAATTAGGTTAAAAAATCCGAAAAAATTTACAACTACTTATAACTATATGTTCTATTTTTCGTAGAAGAAAACTAAAATCTAGGGGTGGTTTTTAACAACCCTCGTGTCACCCTCGAATTTTAAAAAAATTATATTTACAAAAGTTACAAAGCAAAAAATCCAAAATTTTGGTATTATATAGAGCTCAATTAGGACTATTTTTAAGAATTTTTTATTACTAGGGTCGTCGATGAAAATCGAGACTTACGATTTTTTAAAATTTTAACTAAATTTCAACTTTAAATATCTTGGAAAATAATTGACCTTTTTTGATGCAAGAAACGGTCTTGAAACAGGCTCGCCGAGGGCTCCAAAACTGCGTCCAAAAATTTCTCCAAGGTCTTCAGGAAAAAAATTTCGGGCCACGCCCAAACTTGTTTTTTTGGACTTTTAACCGCCTTCCAGGGCGGCTAAAAATCCAAACTTGGTGTCCACGTGTAGAGCTCGCTGACGGCTTCAAAGCGGCACTATAAAAATAGTGGGTCACCGCGACCAATCAGGCAGCGTATTTTTTCAAAGTTTTGAAAAATCACAATTTTCCACTTTTAACGTCACTGTCGTTTTTCACTTGAACCAATTTTCAATAACTTTTCACAGGCGTGTGCGCGCTATTTTTCCGCAACTTTTGACATATAGTTCACTATCGTACGTCAAGAAAAAACCACTTTTTCTGATTTTTTAAACAATTTATGGAAAAAATTTTGCGCGAGGGGCCTTGCCAGCGACTGCTTTCTGCGGGGGGTAACCGCGTGACTGGGTTAGGTTAGGTTAGGTTAGGTTAGGTTAGGTTAGGTTTTTTTTTTTTTTTTTTTTTTTTTTTTTTTAAATAACTCTTGCACCTCCGATATGTTTCGGAGCCAATTCCTTGCGATTTTCTTTCATTACAGTTTTCATTTTATAAATATATTGCAAAATACATAGTTATCCAATATTTCGTTCATCCATTTCTTTAAAAACGCTCCTGCTCCGAGTCTAGGAGCCTTTATCTAATAAAGTATCTAATAATTTTTTATGTATACTGGAAAACTGGGGACGTGTAAATTTATATATATTGGGACTCATATTTATCTATATATAGGGTATATGGGAAAATTTTTTATTCTTATGTGTTTCCATTTATATCTACTGTGCTATTTATTTTTCAACTATTATATCCTTACCTTATTTCATTTCTTATCCTTACACTGTTCTCCTGCGTTTCTTCTTAAGTACTCTTTTTATAATTTCTTATTTGCCTATTTTGTTCTTTATATGCTACGTCTTAATATTATAACAATATTTGAGCAGCATATTAATTTCTTAATCTTTATTCTTCTTAATTACTTCTTTTAAAATTTTGTGAGCGTACTTAAGGAACGTGTTCCTCTCTTTTCCACGCATTATTGTAGGCAAAGTAGTTTTGGTGACGTCCATTCCTATTTCGTTCTCTAAATTATACTTTAGAGAGGCGAAAATAGGGCAGTCTAACAAAAGGTGTTCTACGTTTTCTACTGTTCCTGGTTCGCAGGAGCATGAAGGGTCCTCCTTGCATCTGAAGCGGTTTAGATACCCGGAGAACCCGCCATGCCCCGTCAAGACCTGCGTGGTGAGGTGATTTAACTCGATTTTCTTTATTACCCTATAGGCCTCCTTTACGTTGGGGAAGAACAGTTTGGTGGTGTTTGCGGTTTCCTCTGTCCTGTATCGCTCGTTCCATTCCTCAAGTGACCGCATGCGAATGCTTCGCTTGACGAATGATACAGGACAGAGGTCATACTTGGGTCTGCTCTTTGAATTCAGAGCCGCCTCTTTCGCTAGTTGATCGGCTCGCTCATTGCCCTCTAGCCCCGCGTGAGCTTTAATCCAAAATAATTTTACAATTTTATTTTGGTTTGCCAATTTTGCAAAATTGGATTTTGTTTGCGTGGCTAGAGGGTGTAAGCACTCGGGTCTGGCAATAGTTTGAAGGGCAGATCTGGAGTCACAGTACACCGCAAATGTACTTTCCTTCCGCCGCAGAATCTCCCTGCTTGCTTCACACACGGCCAAGAGTTCCGCCTGGTATACCGTGCAGTAGGATGGCAGACTAAGCTTGACGGCCTTGGTCTCAGCCTCTCCAATCCATATGGATAGAGAGGCCCCAACCCTGCCGTCAATCTTACTGCCATCGGTAAATATTCGGACATCGAAGTTGGTGTGTGAGTCCAGTTGTTCTTGGTTGTCCAGGTGGCGGAACTCTATGGCCATGCGCTCGGTTGGGTGGGGTAGACTTGTTGCTGGTGTGCGCTGTTCTATTGCCCGGTCTGCTAGTTCTGGCTGGGGTACCCCCTTTTTCGCTTCGTACAGCAAGGCAGCCTCGCTTATTCGGAGGTCCAAGGGGAGTATCCCTGTCAGTACCAATGCTGAATTCAGCGAGACCGTGCGGTAGGCCCTACAGATTTTCTGTACAAAACCTCTTTGTGCTGCTTTTAACAGGGTTCTGTTCCCGACTCTTTTCACCGCAGGAGCCCAGGCGCTGGCCGCGTACATTAGGATCGGCTCTATAGTTGCCGTATACAGTAACCTTATAACTTCAGGGTGCAGGCCCCATGAGATTTTGGCAGCTCGAGTCAACTGTTTGTACGCGGCCACCGCCCGGCCGCACACACTTTTTATGTGGGGAGTAAAGGATAGATTTCTGTCAATGATTACTCCCAACAGCTTTATTTCTTCCTTGTAGGAAATGTCCGTTCCTCCCATATGCAGGCGGGGGGTGTCGTATTTTAATTTGTTCGTGATGAAAAGCGCATTCGTCTTGTGTGGCGCGAAGCGCAGCTTGTTCCTGACACCCCACTCCCTGATATATTCGAGGGCCGAGTTGGCCTTCAGCTCAACATCTAGCGCCTTATCTCCGTCTACCACCAAGACTATGTCATCTGCAAAGGCTTGTGCGTAGTCTCGCCTACTTTCCAGGCCCTTCAGCAACGGATCTAATAACAAGTTCCAGAGTATGGGACCCCCAATGGAACCTTGTACACACCCAATATTTGTGTTCCTTACATACTCCTCACCGGCGTACCTTAATTTTATCCTTCGGTTTGACAAATAGCTGTCGATGACCAGTCTTAAGTTCCTGGGACACTTCTCCTCAGCCAGACGGACTCGGATTTGTGGCCACCAGGCGCTATCGAAGGCTCCCTCTATGTCCAGTGATATGACTGTAATAAGTTTTTTCTCTTCCAGTTTAGTTCTGATGTGTTTCATCAGATCATAGAGGGAGTCTTCCGTGCTCTTCTGGGGCATGAACCCGTACTGGCGAGTACTCATCCGGGGAATAAGGTGGAACTTTAGCCTGGTCATCAGCAGCTTTTCGAAGATTTTCCCTAAGATGGAAAGTAGGCCGATGGGCCGGTACGATTTGGGGATCCCATAATCCTCTCTTGCTGGTTTCCTAAGCACGATGACAATAGCCTCCTTCCAGATTTTAGGGAAGTGGTGGAGCTCCAGACATTTGTTGATCAGCGCAAGGAATAGCCCCGGATTGGTGTTGATTGCGTGGATGCAAATGTCGGCCGTAAAGCCATCTGCTCCAGGGGCCTTTTTGGGGTTGAAAGACCTGAGGGTGTTTTTTAGCTCGTGCAAGGTAAAAGGTGGCTCTTTGCACTCACCCTCCTCCTCTTTTAGGTTAATCTCTGCTGCTTGTTTTCTGGTCTTTTTGTGTGTTTCGGTATCTCCCTCCCCATCATCCTCAGGATAAAAGGTCTCGGCAAGTAATTGTGCCGATTCCTTTGCACTCAGCGTTTTGCCATCTTTTTGTAGTGGAATGTCCTCCTCTCTTTTCCGAGTCCTGCCGATCACCCTATACACCCCATCCCAGATACTTTCTTTATCTTGCTTAGAACAGAACTCTTTCCAGCTTTGAATTTGGGCGCGTTTAGCTTCAGCTTCATATTGATTCTTTTTTTCCAGGTACTCATTGACAACCTTCGCGTGACGGACAGGTGCAGCATATTTTATTCTTCTTCTCCAGGTGACGACTTCTTTTTTCATCCGTTCCAGCTCTTCGGACCACCAGGGCAGGGTAAGTGTTTTCTTGTTACTTTTGTGTGGAATTGTGTGTGTGCATGTTTCTGTGATTGTGTCTGTGTATAGTGTTATGAGTGTTTCCAACTGTGTTATGTCTTTTGTATTTGTTATTGTGTCTGTATTTAATGAGTGTGCTTGGCAAATTTGGTTGAATTTCGTACGAAATCCTTCCCAATTTGCCTTCCTTGTGTTGTATAGTCTTGTGGTGTTGGTGAATGTGATTCCTGTGTCTTTTTGTGTGTTAATTCTAAATGTGATACCTCTGTGGTCCGCACTCGTCAGGTTGTCCTCTACTTTCCAGTCGTCAACCCGGTCGAGAAGATTGGTGGAGCATGCTGTAATGTCCACTATGCTGCTATAGCGTTTGCCGCCACGGAAGGTGTCGAAGGTGGGTCTGTCACCTACGTTGAGTAAGTGCAAATCTAACTCATCGATCGTGCTGACGAACACTTCGCCTCTGCTATCCGTCTTCCTCTCCCCCCACCAGGTACTCTTGGCGTTACCGTCGCCTCCGATTAAGATATTGTGTGCGGCTAGTTCGTCTTTGATTTTCTTAAGATGGTTCAAGTATGTGCCTATGTCCTGGTCGGGTTCGAAGTAGAAAGATACTAAGATGGTTTTCGAGGCTCCAGCAGACACCCCCACCACGCAGATGTTCGGTGTTGTTAGGTGCGGATATTGTGTTATTGTGGCCTCTGGGTCAAAGACCACTATGCATGCTTTGGTGGTGTCTGCTCCGGTGTCTTGAAAAATCCTGGTCCCTCCATAGTTTTTAAGTTTCCCGATCGCTCCCACGTATGGTTCCTGTACAAGTGCGTATGCAGCTCTCCTTTTTGTGGCCTCCAGCATTAATTCGTTTGTTGCCAACTGCATTCTCTGGAGGTTTGCCTGAATAACAAGTTTTGGGCTATTTTTAGCTGGAGGAATAGCGCTGTGTTGGGTGTGGGTGCCCTTCTCGTTAGCAGTATGCAACACTTGCTCTAGCCAACGCGTCCCATCTCTGGCGCACCGGACACTCGCTGCTGAAGGCGTTATGTTCTACATTGACCGCGTTTGCACTCCTGCAGTTGCAACAAGTTGGTGGTGTTCCGGTGCGCCATTCAGGACAGTCGTCCCTCCTGTGCTGACCTCCACAGTGGCTGCACTTTTCGGCAGTTTCTCGGCAGAAACGCCGGCCATGCCCATACCCCAGACACATAGAGCATTGGATTAGTGGGGACTGGTCAATAACGGCTACTCTTTGCAGGTCCAGGTGGACGGACCCTTCCTCTATCATCCTGCACCAGAGCCGTGGGGAAACTCTAGCCACTATGTGGTTGGTGTGAGGGTTCCTAGATCTTTTCCGGAACTTGATCTCGACTCTAGAGTCTTCTGGAGTCAAGTCCCGGAAGAGCTTAGTGTTCTGCCTCTTGAGTGCCTCTGTTATTTCCTCCTCCTTTAAGTAGCTTATAACGTCTTTCATTAAGACCATGGGGTCTTTATTTTTGACTTCAGATACGCTAAGCTGGCTGTCCTTGTCATGAATGCTCTCTCTAATTCGTGTTCTTTCCTCTTCGGAGCTGCACCCTACTACCACTTTCCTGTCCTTAGTTTTTCTTACTCTATCTATCTTTATTCCGTTTTCCCTAGGATTTATAGCTTTTCTTATTCTCTGTATCACTTCATCTCCAGTCTCCGTTTCGTCTTTTGAGGCAACTAAAATGGAGTGCATAGGTCTTCTATTAAACAAATTAGGGTTTTTGGGGGCGGCTGCTACGTTAGCGTATGTTTCGCGGGGCACTGCACTTGTGTTGAGGTGTTGTTTCATTTGTTCCCTCAGCTCATGCACCAATTTATTTGTCTCCTGGACAGTTTCATTGGTATGCATGAGCTGCGAGAGCACGGCGCTGTTTTGATCCGCGGCTTTTTCAGTACCTTCCTTGCAAGGCTGATTTGTAGGAATGATGGGTGCCTCCGCATTAGCTGTCGCCTTTCCCCCAAGCGCCCTAAACTGTTCCCTAAAAAGGTTATACAGCTTTTCCACCGCCTCCAAAGCTCCGTCCCTATACTCCGTTTTCAGGTTGCGTGCACTCTTTATATTTGATTTTGCTTGCATAAGATATGCCTTTGCCTCAGCCAGCTTGTCTTTAAATACAGGAGAGCTCTTTGTTGCTCTTACTTCCTGGGACGGCATCAATTTAGCTTTCGCCACCTGAACTGGAGCCGCTTTCTCCGTCTTGCTAGTCACCGGTGTGACTGAAGGGGCTTCTGCGGAGCTTGCCGCTTCCCTCTCGCGCCACTCCCCTATGCTGCGCCTTACGCTCGTCTCTAGAGTAATTGTTTTCGGAGATGATTTTTTAGCGGATCCTTCCTCGCTTCCCAAGAGCTTCTTTGGTGTATGGAACATATCGTTGGTACGTGTCAATTTGTATAAAAGAATAAAAGTGTATATAAAAGAGATGTAAATAAAATATTTAAGACAATATGCGCCTTAAATGTCAATTTCTGTGCTGACCCACGGATGTGGTGCCGTCAATTGCCGCACGTGGTATGATATATATACCTAGGTCTTAACTATAATATTTATATTGTCCAATTAGGTCAACTTCCGTTTCTTTTATCAAAAAGAAGTTCAGGAGAATGTAAGGAAGAAGAGTTGTAAAAGGACTCGTTCTGCCCTTACTCGTCAAATAAATAAGATGTTAGAAACCTGTAGGATGTAAATGCCTATCTATATATTTTTCTAATCCCTCCAGACCGCTCTCTCAACCAGTTTAGCTCGATCTCAAGGAACACTATTAATTTTGATGAGAATAAAAAAAAATAAAAATATTTTTCGAAATTTTTCCTATGAGACCGAGTTGATATACCCAATGGAATAAAGGGTGGGTGGGCGGCCAAATTTTTTCGAATTTCTGCTAATAAATTTTTTATTTTCAGGCCGATTGCGGAGTTCGACCCCTCTGAAGGAAGGAATCGACGAGATCTACGAGAATAAACAATAAAAAAGGTGAGTGACAATACAAAATTTTGAAGTTTTCGACCAAAAACCAAGTTTTCTATAGGAAAATTAGCAATATACGATTTGGATGCACCAAAAACGATATAATTTTGCTAAGCAGGTAGCTGATTGAGGTGTCAGAAGGAGCACCTCAATGCGTGTGACAAAATAAAAACAATTAAAACTATAAGACTTACAAAATGACTAAGTAAACTACGTGTGTTAAATTTTATAAATAAACTATTAAATTTCTATAGGATCGAGATAAGATTTTTGTAAAATTTTTCAGAAACTACGCCTGAAAATGTCCTGAAACGATTAAATTAACCTAATACAGCGATATTAAACAGAAAAAATTGCTTTGGAAAACAGTCAGTCAATATTTTTCGGAAACCGATGTATATAGCTAATGTATGGAGACTGCCGGTTAGGTAAACTTTGAGGTTCGAATTTCTGCTAATAAATTTTTTATTTTCAGGCCGATTGCGGAGTTCGACCCCTCTGAAGGAAGGAATCGACGAGATCTACGAGAATAAACAATAAAAAAGGTGAGTGACAATACAAAATTTTGAAGTTTTCGACCAAAAACCAAGTTTTCTATAGGAAAATTAGCAATATACGATTTGGATGCACCAAAAACGATATAATTTTGCTAAGCAGGTAGCTGATTGAGGTGTCAGAAGGAGCACCTCAATGCGTGTGACAAAATAAAAACAATTAAAACTATAAGACTTACAAAATGACTAAGTAAACTACGTGTGTTAAATTTTATAAATAAACTATTAAATTTCTATAGGATCGAGATAAGATTTTTGTAAAATTTTTCAGAAACTACGCCTGAAAATGTCCTGAAACGATTAAATTAACCTAATACAGCGATATTAAACAGAAAAAATTGCTTTGGAAAACAGTCAGTCAATATTTTTCGGAAACCGATGTATATAGCTAATGTATGGAGACTGCCGGTTAGGTAAACTTTGAGGTTCGAATTTCTGCTAATAAATTTTTTATTTTCAGGCCGATTGCGGAGTTCGACCCCTCTGAAGGAAGGAATCGACGAGATCTACGAGAATAAACAATAAAAAAGGTGAGTGACAATACAAAATTTTGAAGTTTTCGACCAAAAACCAAGTTTTCTATAGGAAAATTAGCAATATACGATTTGGATGCACCAAAAACGATATAATTTTGCTAAGCAGGTAGCTGATTGAGGTGTCAGAAGGAGCACCTCAATGCGTGTGACAAAATAAAAACAATTAAAACTATAAGACTTACAAAATGACTAAGTAAACTACGTGTGTTAAATTTTATAAATAAACTATTAAATTTCTATAGGATCGAGATAAGATTTTTGTAAAATTTTTCAGAAACTACGCCTGAAAATGTCCTGAAACGATTAAATTAACCTAATACAGCGATATTAAACAGAAAAAATTGCTTTGGAAAACAGTCAGTCAATATTTTTCGGAAACCGATGTATATAGCTAATGTATGGAGACTGCCGGTTAGGTAAACTTTGAGGTTCGAATTTCTGCTAATAAATTTTTTATTTTCAGGCCGATTGCGGAGTTCGACCCCTCTGAAGGAAGGAATCGACGAGATCTACGAGAATAAACAATAAAAAAGGTGAGTGACAATACAAAATTTTGAAGTTTTCGACCAAAAACCAAGTTTTCTATAGGAAAATTAGCAATATACGATTTGGATGCACCAAAAACGATATAATTTTGCTAAGCAGGTAGCTGATTGAGGTGTCAGAAGGAGCACCTCAATGCGTGTGACAAAATAAAAACAATTAAAACTATAAGACTTACAAAATGACTAAGTAAACTACGTGTGTTAAATTTTATAAATAAACTATTAAATTTCTATAGGATCGAGATAAGATTTTTGTAAAATTTTTCAGAAACTACGCCTGAAAATGTCCTGAAACGATTAAATTAACCTAATACAGCGATATTAAACAGAAAAAATTGCTTTGGAAAACAGTCAGTCAATATTTTTCGGAAACCGATGTATATAGCTAATGTATGGAGACTGCCGGTTAGGTAAACTTTGAGGTTCGAATTTCTGCTAATAAATTTTTTATTTTCAGGCCGATTGCGGAGTTCGACCCCTCTGAAGGAAGGAATCGACGAGATCTACGAGAATAAACAATAAAAAAGGTGAGTGACAATACAAAATTTTGAAGTTTTCGACCAAAAACCAAGTTTTCTATAGGAAAATTAGCAATATACGATTTGGATGCACCAAAAACGATATAATTTTGCTAAGCAGGTAGCTGATTGAGGTGTCAGAAGGAGCACCTCAATGCGTGTGACAAAATAAAAACAATTAAAACTATAAGACTTACAAAATGACTAAGTAAACTACGTGTGTTAAATTTTATAAATAAACTATTAAATTTCTATAGGATCGAGATAAGATTTTTGTAAAATTTTTCAGAAACTACGCCTGAAAATGTCCTGAAACGATTAAATTAACCTAATACAGCGATATTAAACAGAAAAAATTGCTTTGGAAAACAGTCAGTCAATATTTTTCGGAAACCGATGTATATAGCTAATGTATGGAGACTGCCGGTTAGGTAAACTTTGAGGTTCGAATTTCTGCTAATAAATTTTTTATTTTCAGGCCGATTGCGGAGTTCGACCCCTCTGAAGGAAGGAATCGACGAGATCTACGAGAATAAACAATAAAAAAGGTGAGTGACAATACAAAATTTTGAAGTTTTCGACCAAAAACCAAGTTTTCTATAGGAAAATTAGCAATATACGATTTGGATGCACCAAAAACGATATAATTTTGCTAAGCAGGTAGCTGATTGAGGTGTCAGAAGGAGCACCTCAATGCGTGTGACAAAATAAAAACAATTAAAACTATAAGACTTACAAAATGACTAAGTAAACTACGTGTGTTAAATTTTATAAATAAACTATTAAATTTCTATAGGATCGAGATAAGATTTTTGTAAAATTTTTCAGAAACTACGCCTGAAAATGTCCTGAAACGATTAAATTAACCTAATACAGCGATATTAAACAGAAAAAATTGCTTTGGAAAACAGTCAGTCAATATTTTTCGGAAACCGATGTATATAGCTAATGTATGGAGACTGCCGGTTAGGTAAACTTTGAGGTTCGAATTTCTGCTAATAAATTTTTTATTTTCAGGCCGATTGCGGAGTTCGACCCCTCTGAAGGAAGGAATCGACGAGATCTACGAGAATAAACAATAAAAAAGGTGAGTGACAATACAAAATTTTGAAGTTTTCGACCAAAAACCAAGTTTTCTATAGGAAAATTAGCAATATACGATTTGGATGCACCAAAAACGATATAATTTTGCTAAGCAGGTAGCTGATTGAGGTGTCAGAAGGAGCACCTCAATGCGTGTGACAAAATAAAAACAATTAAAACTATAAGACTTACAAAATGACTAAGTAAACTACGTGTGTTAAATTTTATAAATAAACTATTAAATTTCTATAGGATCGAGATAAGATTTTTGTAAAATTTTTCAGAAACTACGCCTGAAAATGTCCTGAAACGATTAAATTAACCTAATACAGCGATATTAAACAGAAAAAATTGCTTTGGAAAACAGTCAGTCAATATTTTTCGGAAACCGATGTATATAGCTAATGTATGGAGACTGCCGGTTAGGTAAACTTTGAGGTTCGAATTTCTGCTAATAAATTTTTTATTTTCAGGCCGATTGCGGAGTTCGACCCCTCTGAAGGAAGGAATCGACGAGATCTACGAGAATAAACAATAAAAAAGGTGAGTGACAATACAAAATTTTGAAGTTTTCGACCAAAAACCAAGTTTTCTATAGGAAAATTAGCAATATACGATTTGGATGCACCAAAAACGATATAATTTTGCTAAGCAGGTAGCTGATTGAGGTGTCAGAAGGAGCACCTCAATGCGTGTGACAAAATAAAAACAATTAAAACTATAAGACTTACAAAATGACTAAGTAAACTACGTGTGTTAAATTTTATAAATAAACTATTAAATTTCTATAGGATCGAGATAAGATTTTTGTAAAATTTTTCAGAAACTACGCCTGAAAATGTCCTGAAACGATTAAATTAACCTAATACAGCGATATTAAACAGAAAAAATTGCTTTGGAAAACAGTCAGTCAATATTTTTCGGAAACCGATGTATATAGCTAATGTATGGAGACTGCCGGTTAGGTAAACTTTGAGGTTCGAATTTCTGCTAATAAATTTTTTATTTTCAGGCCGATTGCGGAGTTCGACCCCTCTGAAGGAAGGAATCGACGAGATCTACGAGAATAAACAATAAAAAAGGTGAGTGACAATACAAAATTTTGAAGTTTTCGACCAAAAACCAAGTTTTCTATAGGAAAATTAGCAATATACGATTTGGATGCACCAAAAACGATATAATTTTGCTAAGCAGGTAGCTGATTGAGGTGTCAGAAGGAGCACCTCAATGCGTGTGACAAAATAAAAACAATTAAAACTATAAGACTTACAAAATGACTAAGTAAACTACGTGTGTTAAATTTTATAAATAAACTATTAAATTTCTATAGGATCGAGATAAGATTTTTGTAAAATTTTTCAGAAACTACGCCTGAAAATGTCCTGAAACGATTAAATTAACCTAATACAGCGATATTAAACAGAAAAAATTGCTTTGGAAAACAGTCAGTCAATATTTTTCGGAAACCGATGTATATAGCTAATGTATGGAGACTGCCGGTTAGGTAAACTTTGAGGTTCGAATTTCTGCTAATAAATTTTTTATTTTCAGGCCGATTGCGGAGTTCGACCCCTCTGAAGGAAGGAATCGACGAGATCTACGAGAATAAACAATAAAAAAGGTGAGTGACAATACAAAATTTTGAAGTTTTCGACCAAAAACCAAGTTTTCTATAGGAAAATTAGCAATATACGATTTGGATGCACCAAAAACGATATAATTTTGCTAAGCAGGTAGCTGATTGAGGTGTCAGAAGGAGCACCTCAATGCGTGTGACAAAATAAAAACAATTAAAACTATAAGACTTACAAAATGACTAAGTAAACTACGTGTGTTAAATTTTATAAATAAACTATTAAATTTCTATAGGATCGAGATAAGATTTTTGTAAAATTTTTCAGAAACTACGCCTGAAAATGTCCTGAAACGATTAAATTAACCTAATACAGCGATATTAAACAGAAAAAATTGCTTTGGAAAACAGTCAGTCAATATTTTTCGGAAACCGATGTATATAGCTAATGTATGGAGACTGCCGGTTAGGTAAACTTTGAGGTTCGAATTTCTGCTAATAAATTTTTTATTTTCAGGCCGATTGCGGAGTTCGACCCCTCTGAAGGAAGGAATCGACGAGATCTACGAGAATAAACAATAAAAAAGGTGAGTGACAATACAAAATTTTGAAGTTTTCGACCAAAAACCAAGTTTTCTATAGGAAAATTAGCAATATACGATTTGGATGCACCAAAAACGATATAATTTTGCTAAGCAGGTAGCTGATTGAGGTGTCAGAAGGAGCACCTCAATGCGTGTGACAAAATAAAAACAATTAAAACTATAAGACTTACAAAATGACTAAGTAAACTACGTGTGTTAAATTTTATAAATAAACTATTAAATTTCTATAGGATCGAGATAAGATTTTTGTAAAATTTTTCAGAAACTACGCCTGAAAATGTCCTGAAACGATTAAATTAACCTAATACAGCGATATTAAACAGAAAAAATTGCTTTGGAAAACAGTCAGTCAATATTTTTCGGAAACCGATGTATATAGCTAATGTATGGAGACTGCCGGTTAGGTAAACTTTGAGGTTCGAATTTCTGCTAATAAATTTTTTATTTTCAGGCCGATTGCGGAGTTCGACCCCTCTGAAGGAAGGAATCGACGAGATCTACGAGAATAAACAATAAAAAAGGTGAGTGACAATACAAAATTTTGAAGTTTTCGACCAAAAACCAAGTTTTCTATAGGAAAATTAGCAATATACGATTTGGATGCACCAAAAACGATATAATTTTGCTAAGCAGGTAGCTGATTGAGGTGTCAGAAGGAGCACCTCAATGCGTGTGACAAAATAAAAACAATTAAAACTATAAGACTTACAAAATGACTAAGTAAACTACGTGTGTTAAATTTTATAAATAAACTATTAAATTTCTATAGGATCGAGATAAGATTTTTGTAAAATTTTTCAGAAACTACGCCTGAAAATGTCCTGAAACGATTAAATTAACCTAATACAGCGATATTAAACAGAAAAAATTGCTTTGGAAAACAGTCAGTCAATATTTTTCGGAAACCGATGTATATAGCTAATGTATGGAGACTGCCGGTTAGGTAAACTTTGAGGTTCGAATTTCTGCTAATAAATTTTTTATTTTCAGGCCGATTGCGGAGTTCGACCCCTCTGAAGGAAGGAATCGACGAGATCTACGAGAATAAACAATAAAAAAGGTGAGTGACAATACAAAATTTTGAAGTTTTCGACCAAAAACCAAGTTTTCTATAGGAAAATTAGCAATATACGATTTGGATGCACCAAAAACGATATAATTTTGCTAAGCAGGTAGCTGATTGAGGTGTCAGAAGGAGCACCTCAATGCGTGTGACAAAATAAAAACAATTAAAACTATAAGACTTACAAAATGACTAAGTAAACTACGTGTGTTAAATTTTATAAATAAACTATTAAATTTCTATAGGATCGAGATAAGATTTTTGTAAAATTTTTCAGAAACTACGCCTGAAAATGTCCTGAAACGATTAAATTAACCTAATACAGCGATATTAAACAGAAAAAATTGCTTTGGAAAACAGTCAGTCAATATTTTTCGGAAACCGATGTATATAGCTAATGTATGGAGACTGCCGGTTAGGTAAACTTTGAGGTTCGAATTTCTGCTAATAAATTTTTTATTTTCAGGCCGATTGCGGAGTTCGACCCCTCTGAAGGAAGGAATCGACGAGATCTACGAGAATAAACAATAAAAAAGGTGAGTGACAATACAAAATTTTGAAGTTTTCGACCAAAAACCAAGTTTTCTATAGGAAAATTAGCAATATACGATTTGGATGCACCAAAAACGATATAATTTTGCTAAGCAGGTAGCTGATTGAGGTGTCAGAAGGAGCACCTCAATGCGTGTGACAAAATAAAAACAATTAAAACTATAAGACTTACAAAATGACTAAGTAAACTACGTGTGTTAAATTTTATAAATAAACTATTAAATTTCTATAGGATCGAGATAAGATTTTTGTAAAATTTTTCAGAAACTACGCCTGAAAATGTCCTGAAACGATTAAATTAACCTAATACAGCGATATTAAACAGAAAAAATTGCTTTGGAAAACAGTCAGTCAATATTTTTCGGAAACCGATGTATATAGCTAATGTATGGAGACTGCCGGTTAGGTAAACTTTGAGGTTCGAATTTCTGCTAATAAATTTTTTATTTTCAGGCCGATTGCGGAGTTCGACCCCTCTGAAGGAAGGAATCGACGAGATCTACGAGAATAAACAATAAAAAAGGTGAGTGACAATACAAAATTTTGAAGTTTTCGACCAAAAACCAAGTTTTCTATAGGAAAATTAGCAATATACGATTTGGATGCACCAAAAACGATATAATTTTGCTAAGCAGGTAGCTGATTGAGGTGTCAGAAGGAGCACCTCAATGCGTGTGACAAAATAAAAACAATTAAAACTATAAGACTTACAAAATGACTAAGTAAACTACGTGTGTTAAATTTTATAAATAAACTATTAAATTTCTATAGGATCGAGATAAGATTTTTGTAAAATTTTTCAGAAACTACGCCTGAAAATGTCCTGAAACGATTAAATTAACCTAATACAGCGATATTAAACAGAAAAAATTGCTTTGGAAAACAGTCAGTCAATATTTTTCGGAAACCGATGTATATAGCTAATGTATGGAGACTGCCGGTTAGGTAAACTTTGAGGTTCGAATTTCTGCTAATAAATTTTTTATTTTCAGGCCGATTGCGGAGTTCGACCCCTCTGAAGGAAGGAATCGACGAGATCTACGAGAATAAACAATAAAAAAGGTGAGTGACAATACAAAATTTTGAAGTTTTCGACCAAAAACCAAGTTTTCTATAGGAAAATTAGCAATATACGATTTGGATGCACCAAAAACGATATAATTTTGCTAAGCAGGTAGCTGATTGAGGTGTCAGAAGGAGCACCTCAATGCGTGTGACAAAATAAAAACAATTAAAACTATAAGACTTACAAAATGACTAAGTAAACTACGTGTGTTAAATTTTATAAATAAACTATTAAATTTCTATAGGATCGAGATAAGATTTTTGTAAAATTTTTCAGAAACTACGCCTGAAAATGTCCTGAAACGATTAAATTAACCTAATACAGCGATATTAAACAGAAAAAATTGCTTTGGAAAACAGTCAGTCAATATTTTTCGGAAACCGATGTATATAGCTAATGTATGGAGACTGCCGGTTAGGTAAACTTTGAGGTTCGAATTTCTGCTAATAAATTTTTTATTTTCAGGCCGATTGCGGAGTTCGACCCCTCTGAAGGAAGGAATCGACGAGATCTACGAGAATAAACAATAAAAAAGGTGAGTGACAATACAAAATTTTGAAGTTTTCGACCAAAAACCAAGTTTTCTATAGGAAAATTAGCAATATACGATTTGGATGCACCAAAAACGATATAATTTTGCTAAGCAGGTAGCTGATTGAGGTGTCAGAAGGAGCACCTCAATGCGTGTGACAAAATAAAAACAATTAAAACTATAAGACTTACAAAATGACTAAGTAAACTACGTGTGTTAAATTTTATAAATAAACTATTAAATTTCTATAGGATCGAGATAAGATTTTTGTAAAATTTTTCAGAAACTACGCCTGAAAATGTCCTGAAACGATTAAATTAACCTAATACAGCGATATTAAACAGAAAAAATTGCTTTGGAAAACAGTCAGTCAATATTTTTCGGAAACCGATGTATATAGCTAATGTATGGAGACTGCCGGTTAGGTAAACTTTGAGGTTCGAATTTCTGCTAATAAATTTTTTATTTTCAGGCCGATTGCGGAGTTCGACCCCTCTGAAGGAAGGAATCGACGAGATCTACGAGAATAAACAATAAAAAAGGTGAGTGACAATACAAAATTTTGAAGTTTTCGACCAAAAACCAAGTTTTCTATAGGAAAATTAGCAATATACGATTTGGATGCACCAAAAACGATATAATTTTGCTAAGCAGGTAGCTGATTGAGGTGTCAGAAGGAGCACCTCAATGCGTGTGACAAAATAAAAACAATTAAAACTATAAGACTTACAAAATGACTAAGTAAACTACGTGTGTTAAATTTTATAAATAAACTATTAAATTTCTATAGGATCGAGATAAGATTTTTGTAAAATTTTTCAGAAACTACGCCTGAAAATGTCCTGAAACGATTAAATTAACCTAATACAGCGATATTAAACAGAAAAAATTGCTTTGGAAAACAGTCAGTCAATATTTTTCGGAAACCGATGTATATAGCTAATGTATGGAGACTGCCGGTTAGGTAAACTTTGAGGTTCGAATTTCTGCTAATAAATTTTTTATTTTCAGGCCGATTGCGGAGTTCGACCCCTCTGAAGGAAGGAATCGACGAGATCTACGAGAATAAACAATAAAAAAGGTGAGTGACAATACAAAATTTTGAAGTTTTCGACCAAAAACCAAGTTTTCTATAGGAAAATTAGCAATATACGATTTGGATGCACCAAAAACGATATAATTTTGCTAAGCAGGTAGCTGATTGAGGTGTCAGAAGGAGCACCTCAATGCGTGTGACAAAATAAAAACAATTAAAACTATAAGACTTACAAAATGACTAAGTAAACTACGTGTGTTAAATTTTATAAATAAACTATTAAATTTCTATAGGATCGAGATAAGATTTTTGTAAAATTTTTCAGAAACTACGCCTGAAAATGTCCTGAAACGATTAAATTAACCTAATACAGCGATATTAAACAGAAAAAATTGCTTTGGAAAACAGTCAGTCAATATTTTTCGGAAACCGATGTATATAGCTAATGTATGGAGACTGCCGGTTAGGTAAACTTTGAGGTTCGAATTTCTGCTAATAAATTTTTTATTTTCAGGCCGATTGCGGAGTTCGACCCCTCTGAAGGAAGGAATCGACGAGATCTACGAGAATAAACAATAAAAAAGGTGAGTGACAATACAAAATTTTGAAGTTTTCGACCAAAAACCAAGTTTTCTATAGGAAAATTAGCAATATACGATTTGGATGCACCAAAAACGATATAATTTTGCTAAGCAGGTAGCTGATTGAGGTGTCAGAAGGAGCACCTCAATGCGTGTGACAAAATAAAAACAATTAAAACTATAAGACTTACAAAATGACTAAGTAAACTACGTGTGTTAAATTTTATAAATAAACTATTAAATTTCTATAGGATCGAGATAAGATTTTTGTAAAATTTTTCAGAAACTACGCCTGAAAATGTCCTGAAACGATTAAATTAACCTAATACAGCGATATTAAACAGAAAAAATTGCTTTGGAAAACAGTCAGTCAATATTTTTCGGAAACCGATGTATATAGCTAATGTATGGAGACTGCCGGTTAGGTAAACTTTGAGGTTCGAATTTCTGCTAATAAATTTTTTATTTTCAGGCCGATTGCGGAGTTCGACCCCTCTGAAGGAAGGAATCGACGAGATCTACGAGAATAAACAATAAAAAAGGTGAGTGACAATACAAAATTTTGAAGTTTTCGACCAAAAACCAAGTTTTCTATAGGAAAATTAGCAATATACGATTTGGATGCACCAAAAACGATATAATTTTGCTAAGCAGGTAGCTGATTGAGGTGTCAGAAGGAGCACCTCAATGCGTGTGACAAAATAAAAACAATTAAAACTATAAGACTTACAAAATGACTAAGTAAACTACGTGTGTTAAATTTTATAAATAAACTATTAAATTTCTATAGGATCGAGATAAGATTTTTGTAAAATTTTTCAGAAACTACGCCTGAAAATGTCCTGAAACGATTAAATTAACCTAATACAGCGATATTAAACAGAAAAAATTGCTTTGGAAAACAGTCAGTCAATATTTTTCGGAAACCGATGTATATAGCTAATGTATGGAGACTGCCGGTTAGGTAAACTTTGAGGTTCGAATTTCTGCTAATAAATTTTTTATTTTCAGGCCGATTGCGGAGTTCGACCCCTCTGAAGGAAGGAATCGACGAGATCTACGAGAATAAACAATAAAAAAGGTGAGTGACAATACAAAATTTTGAAGTTTTCGACCAAAAACCAAGTTTTCTATAGGAAAATTAGCAATATACGATTTGGATGCACCAAAAACGATATAATTTTGCTAAGCAGGTAGCTGATTGAGGTGTCAGAAGGAGCACCTCAATGCGTGTGACAAAATAAAAACAATTAAAACTATAAGACTTACAAAATGACTAAGTAAACTACGTGTGTTAAATTTTATAAATAAACTATTAAATTTCTATAGGATCGAGATAAGATTTTTGTAAAATTTTTCAGAAACTACGCCTGAAAATGTCCTGAAACGATTAAATTAACCTAATACAGCGATATTAAACAGAAAAAATTGCTTTGGAAAACAGTCAGTCAATATTTTTCGGAAACCGATGTATATAGCTAATGTATGGAGACTGCCGGTTAGGTAAACTTTGAGGTTCGAATTTCTGCTAATAAATTTTTTATTTTCAGGCCGATTGCGGAGTTCGACCCCTCTGAAGGAAGGAATCGACGAGATCTACGAGAATAAACAATAAAAAAGGTGAGTGACAATACAAAATTTTGAAGTTTTCGACCAAAAACCAAGTTTTCTATAGGAAAATTAGCAATATACGATTTGGATGCACCAAAAACGATATAATTTTGCTAAGCAGGTAGCTGATTGAGGTGTCAGAAGGAGCACCTCAATGCGTGTGACAAAATAAAAACAATTAAAACTATAAGACTTACAAAATGACTAAGTAAACTACGTGTGTTAAATTTTATAAATAAACTATTAAATTTCTATAGGATCGAGATAAGATTTTTGTAAAATTTTTCAGAAACTACGCCTGAAAATGTCCTGAAACGATTAAATTAACCTAATACAGCGATATTAAACAGAAAAAATTGCTTTGGAAAACAGTCAGTCAATATTTTTCGGAAACCGATGTATGTAGCTAATGTATGGAGACTGCCGGTTAGGTAAACTTTGAGGTTCGAATTTCTGCTAATAATTTTTTTATTTTCAGGCCGATTGCGGAGTTCGACCCCTCTGAAGGAAGGAATCGACGAGATCTACGAGAATAAACAATAAAAAAGGTGAGTGACAATACAAAATTTTGAAGTTTTCGACCAAAAACCAAGTTTTCTATAGGAAAATTAGCAATATACGATTTGGATGCACCAAAAACGATATAATTTTGCTAAGCAGGTAGCTGATTGAGGTGTCAGAAGGAGCACCTCAATGCGTGTGACAAAATAAAAACAATTAAAACTATAAGACTTACAAAATGACTAAGTAAACTACGTGTGTTAAATTTTATAAATAAACTATTAAATTTCTATAGGATCGAGATAAGATTTTTGTAAAATTTTTCAGAAACTACGCCTGAAAATGTCCTGAAACGATTAAATTAACCTAATACAGCGATATTAAACAGAAAAAATTGCTTTGGAAAACAGTCAGTCAATATTTTTCGGAAACCGATGTATGTAGCTAATGTATGGAGACTGCCGGTTAGGTAAACTTTGAGGTTCGAATTTCTGCTAATAAATTTTTTATTTTCAGGCCGATTGCGGAGTTCGACCCCTCTGAAGGAAGGAATCGACGAGATCTACGAGAATAAACAATAAAAAAGGTGAGTGACAATACAAAATTTTGAAGTTTTCGACCAAAAACCAAGTTTTCTATAGGAAAATTAGCAATATACGATTTGGATGCACCAAAAACGATATAATTTTGCTAAGCAGGTAGCTGATTGAGGTGTCAGAAGGAGCACCTCAATGCGTGTGACAAAATAAAAACAATTAAAACTATAAGACTTACAAAATGACTAAGTAAACTACGTGTGTTAAATTTTATAAATAAACTATTAAATTTCTATAGGATCGAGATAAGATTTTTGTAAAATTTTTCAGAAACTACGCCTGAAAATGTCCTGAAACGATTAAATTAACCTAATACAGCGATATTAAACAGAAAAAATTGCTTTGGAAAACAGTCAGTCAATATTTTTCGGAAACCGATGTATGTAGCTAATGTATGGAGACTGCCGGTTAGGTAAACTTTGAGGTTCGAATTTCTGCTAATAAATTTTTTATTTTCAGGCCGATTGCGGAGTTCGACCCCTCTGAAGGAAGGAATCGACGAGATCTACGAGAATAAACAATAAAAAAGGTGAGTGACAATACAAAATTTTGAAGTTTTCGACCAAAAGCCAAGTTTTCTATAGGAAAATTAGCAATATACGATTTGGATGCACCAAAAACGATATAATTTTGCTAAGCAGGTAGCTGATTGAGGTGTCAGAAGGAGCACCTCAATGCGTGTGACAAAATAAAAACAATTAAAACTATAAGACTTACAAAATGACTAAGTAAACTACGTGTGTTAAATTTTATAAATAAACTATTAAATTTCTATAGGATCGAGATAAGATTTTTGTAAAATTTTTCAGAAACTACGCCTGAAAATGTCCTGAAACGATTAAATTAACCTAATACAGCGATATTAAACAGAAAAAAATTGCTTTGGAAAACAGTCAGTCAATATTTTTCGGAAACCGATGTATATAGCTAATGTATGGAGACTGCCGGTTAGGTAAACTTTGAGGTTCGAATTTCTGCTAATAAATTTTTTATTTTCAGGCCGATTGCGGAGTTCGACCCCTCTGAAGGAAGGAATCGACGAGATCTACGAGAATAAACAATAAAAAAGGTGAGTGACAATACAAAATTTTGAAGTTTTCGACCAAAAACCAAGTTTTCTATAGGAAAATTAGCAATATACGATTTGGATGCACCAAAAACGATATAATTTTGCTAAGCAGGTAGCTGATTGAGGTGTCAGAAGGAGCACCTCAATGCGTGTGACAAAATAAAAACAATTAAAACTATAAGACTTACAAAATGACTAAGTAAACTACGTGTGTTAAATTTTATAAATAAACTATTAAATTTCTATAGGATCGAGATAAGATTTTTGTAAAATTTTTCAGAAACTACGCCTGAAAATGTCCTGAAACGATTAAATTAACCTAATACAGCGATATTAAACAGAAAAAATTGCTTTGGAAAACAGTCAGTCAATATTTTTCGGAAACCGATGTATATAGCTAATGTATGGAGACTGCCGGTTAGGTAAACTTTGAGGTTCGAATTTCTGCTAATAATTTTTTTATTTTCAGGCCGATTGCGGAGTTCGACCCCTCTGAAGGAAGGAATCGACGAGATCTACGAGAATAAACAATAAAAAAGGTGAGTGACAATACAAAATTTTGAAGTTTTCGACCAAAAACCAAGTTTTCTATAGGAAAATTAGCAATATACGATTTGGATGCACCAAAAACGATATAATTTTGCTAAGCAGGTAGCTGATTGAGGTGTCAGAAGGAGCACCTCAATGCGTGTGACAAAATAAAAACAATTAAAACTATAAGACTTACAAAATGACTAAGTAAACTACGTGTGTTAAATTTTATAAATAAACTATTAAATTTCTATAGGATCGAGATAAGATTTTTGTAAAATTTTTCAGAAACTACGCCTGAAAATGTCCTGAAACGATTAAATTAACCTAATACAGCGATATTAAACAGAAAAAATTGCTTTGGAAAACAGTCAGTCAATATTTTTCGGAAACCGATGTATATAGCTAATGTATGGAGACTGCCGGTTAGGTAAACTTTGAGGTTCGAATTTCTGCTAATAAATTTTTTATTTTCAGGCCGATTGCGGAGTTCGACCCCTCTGAAGGAAGGAATCGACGAGATCTACGAGAATAAACAATAAAAAAGGTGAGTGACAATACAAAATTTTGAAGTTTTCGACCAAAAACCAAGTTTTCTATAGGAAAATTAGCAATATACGATTTGGATGCACCAAAAACGATATAATTTTGCTAAGCAGGTAGCTGATTGAGGTGTCAGAAGGAGCACCTCAATGCGTGTGACAAAATAAAAACAATTAAAACTATAAGACTTACAAAATGACTAAGTAAACTACGTGTGTTAAATTTTATAAATAAACTATTAAATTTCTATAGGATCGAGATAAGATTTTTGTAAAATTTTTCAGAAACTACGCCTGAAAATGTCCTGAAACGATTAAATTAACCTAATACAGCGATATTAAACAGAAAAAATTGCTTTGGAAAACAGTCAGTCAATATTTTTCGGAAACCGATGTATATAGCTAATGTATGGAGACTGCCGGTTAGGTAAACTTTGAGGTTCGAATTTCTGCTAATAATTTTTTTATTTTCAGGCCGATTGCGGAGTTCGACCCCTCTGAAGGAAGGAATCGACGAGATCTACGAGAATAAACAATAAAAAAGGTGAGTGACAATACAAAATTTTGAAGTTTTCGACCAAAAACCAAGTTTTCTATAGGAAAATTAGCAATATACGATTTGGATGCACCAAAAACGATATAATTTTGCTAAGCAGGTAGCTGATTGAGGTGTCAGAAGGAGCACCTCAATGCGTGTGACAAAATAAAAACAATTAAAACTATAAGACTTACAAAATGACTAAGTAAACTACGTGTGTTAAATTTTATAAATAAACTATTAAATTTCTATAGGATCGAGATAAGATTTTTGTAAAATTTTTCAGAAACTACGCCTGAAAATGTCCTGAAACGATTAAATTAACCTAATACAGCGATATTAAACAGAAAAAATTGCTTTGGAAAACAGTCAGTCAATATTTTTCGGAAACCGATGTATATAGCTAATGTATGGAGACTGCCGGTTAGGTAAACTTTGAGGTTCGAATTTCTGCTAATAAATTTTTTATTTTCAGGCCGATTGCGGAGTTCGACCCCTCTGAAGGAAGGAATCGACGAGATCTACGAGAATAAACAATAAAAAAGGTGAGTGACAATACAAAATTTTGAAGTTTTCGACCAAAAACCAAGTTTTCTATAGGAAAATTAGCAATATACGATTTGGATGCACCAAAAACGATATAATTTTGCTAAGCAGGTAGCTGATTGACACTTCCCGTTTGCGTTCGCTCCCGAACGGTCGTGTCTGCGGCCGCTCCCGAGTGTTCGTATTGCGCTGCCCTTGTTCCCTCTCCCGCACTCGTGCAGGTCAGGTGCCAAGTTAAGCTCTTTCGGAAAGTTTTCTCTTGTGGAGGCTGTGTGGTGTCGGGGCTAATTCATCTGCCCTTTTCAGGGCGGACCCGACTGCTGCCGGCCGAAGCATCGCTGGTCAGGTGGATACGTAACCGTGACAACTAAGCCTGATCGTCCGCCGTTCATCGGCAATAGGTCCGTGTTAGGTTGATCTTTCTTTCAGCGCAGTTTGTGTAGTCCTTCGCCGTTCACCGGCAAGTAGGTTCCTTGTTAGGAATAAGCTTCCTTTCAAGAACAGCTCAGGTTCCCAGGGTTCGATGGATGCCCCCATCGAATCCGGGGCGTCTAGCCCTGAAGATTTCCTCAAGCTTCAGGAGCAGGTAAATTGGCTTTCCCAAGCTTTCGTCACCCAGTCCAACCAATTCGGACAGCTCCAAGATATGATGTTGAAGTTCATGACATCAGCTTCTCAGGTCCTCCCGGCCACTCAGGCCTCCACCGCGTCTCTCCCGGCCACTCCGCCTTCTCTTAGTTTCCCAACAGATTCTCCGGCGTCCCCAGATGTCGAGCCTGTCGATACTATGTCAGATTTCATGTCGGTTGATTCTTCCGCATGCAAACGGAAAACTACCCCACCGGGTAGTGATTCCGACTCCGCTCCTCTAATTCCAGAATCTCCTGCTCCGTTTACCGAGGTTCGCAAAAAATCAAAATCAAAGAAGAAGAAGAAAGATGCTTCTTCGACTTTATCCGTTTCAGCTGCTCCAGCCGCTGTTCCTGCTCCGCAAAATGTCGCACCGGCGTCTGCTCCTGCGCCTTTTGTTTCAGCGATCCCGGCGTCACAGCCTGCGTCGCAATCAGATTCGGCTCCGCCGAAAGTCAAGTCTCCGCCCCCCGTCTTTCTACGGGACAAGAGCCGCTGGACCGAGGTCTCAGCTCTCTGCGGTAGTCACAATCCCAAGATCCAATATAGTAAGGCATCCAACGTGGGTGACTCTATTAAGATCTTAGTCTGTTCTATTTCCGATTTCAGGAATCTTACTCGGCTTCTTGCTGATCACAAGCTCGAGTACCACACTTACGCCCTCCCTGAGGAGCGTAAGATTCGTGCCGTCCTCAGGAACGTGCCGTTCGAGCTCTCGAACGAGCAAATCCAAGAGGACTTGTCTTCTCAAGGCTTCCCCGTCGAATCTGTGCACAAAATGCACAGCCGCCGAGGCAAGCAGTTCCCACTTGCGCTAGTAATCCTAGCGAAGAGCCCGCAAGGGCAGTCCATTTTCAGAGGCAAGCCCACCGTGTGCGGTCTCTCCAACATCCGCGTCGAGGTACCACACAAGCGTGGTTTTCCAGGTCAGTGCCACCGCTGCCAATTGTATGGTCATGCGGCGGCAAATTGTCATGCTTCCCCTAGGTGCGTCAAGTGCCTAGAACCGCATGGGACTAAGGAGTGCTCTCGCACTCCCGAATCGCCCACCGCTCCGTCCTGCGTCTTGTGCGGCCAGTCAGGCCACACAGCAAACTTTCGCGGCTGCCCCAAGGCACCGCGTGCTGCCAGGGCTACCGTGAAGCCCATCGAGAACTGGAGAGAGCGACCGCAGCCTAGCTCGGACGCCCCTCCAGTCAGTTCAAAGGCCCCTAAGGCCTTTACTTCTATCGTTCCAGGTCAGCGCAGCCGGGTCGCGACTCAATCGCAACCGGCCGCCAAATCGGCTTCCCAGTGCCAGAATGCAAATGGTTCTCAAGACCGCATGGCGTTCTGGATCCAGCTCGCTCCCATCGACGAGATCCTGGCTTTCGGCGCCGCTCTCGACGCCAGCCCAGAGGGTTTCAACGGTGCTCTTCCGGTCCTAACCAAGTTCGCTCCCCTTATCAGGAAACTCCAGCAAGCTCAACGTTTCTAAACGTAGTCCTTCTTTCCAGCATTCCTATCTCAGAGTGAGTCTGATCACTCTAGATAATATCTTAGTTTCAGCTTTGTCATTTCTGCTAATCTTAGCTTTGTTTTTTTCTCACTTTCAGTTCCTTTTGGTGGCAGCCGTCTGGATGCCGCTCACTGCGCAGCCTCTCTCTCCAATTGGCTGTCGCTCCGATAAATGATCAAGAACCTGGATTAAGGTAGGTCGTAAAGGGGGATGTTTAGTGGGTATGCTCGGCTTCACTGAGTGAGTCTCCACACTGTCTGGGCATTCTATTTGCCGTTAGCCACCGGGGTTAACAGCTTATAGAATGCCCATTCGTCCGTAATAGGATTCATCCTCCTCCCGCTAAAGCTTGCTTTACTGGTTAAAGCTTGTTTTAGGGGGTGCCCAAAATTTTCTGTGGCGGAAAAACAAAAAAAAAAAAAAAATAGCTGATTGAGGTGTCAGAAGGAGCACCTCAATGCGTGTGACAAAATAAAAACAATTAAAACTATAAGACTTACAAAATGACTAAGTAAACTACGTGTGTTAAATTTTATAAATAAACTATTAAATTTCTATAGGATCGAGATAAGATTTTTGTAAAATTTTTCAGAAACTACGCCTGAAAATGTCCTGAAACGATTAAATTAACCTAATACAGCGATATTAAACAGAAAAAATTGCTTTGGAAAACAGTCAGTCAATATTTTTCGGAAACCGATGTATATAGCTAATGTATGGAGACTGCCGGTTAGGTAAACTTTGAGGTTCGAATTTCTGCTAATATTTTTTTTATTTTCAGGCCGATTGCGGAGTTCGACCCCTCTGAAGGAAGGAATCGACGAGATCTACGAGAATAAACAATAAAAAAGGTGAGTGACAATACAAAATTTTGAAGTTTTCGACCAAAAACCAAGTTTTCTATAGGAAAATTAGCAATATACGATTTGGATGCACCAAAAACGATATAATTTTGCTAAGCAGGTAGCTGATTGAGGTGTCAGAAGGAGCACCTCAATGCGTGTGACAAAATAAAAACAATTAAAACTATAAGACTTACAAAATGACTAAGTAAACTACGTGTGTTAAATTTTATAAATAAACTATTAAATTTCTATAGGATCGAGATAAGATTTTTGTAAAATTTTTCAGAAACTACGCCTGAAAATGTCCTGAAACGATTAAATTAACCTAATACAGCGATATTAAACAGAAAAAATTGCTTTGGAAAACAGTCAGTCAATATTTTTCGGAAACCGATGTATATAGCTAATGTATGGAGACTGCCGGTTAGGTAAACTTTGAGGTTCGAATTTCTGCTAATAAATTTTTTATTTTCAGGCCGATTGCGGAGTTCGACCCCTCTGAAGGAAGGAATCGACGAGATCTACGAGAATAAACAATAAAAAAGGTGAGTGACAATACAAAATTTTGAAGTTTTCGACCAAAAACCAAGTTTTCTATAGGAAAATTAGCAATATACGATTTGGATGCACCAAAAACGATATAATTTTGCTAAGCAGGTAGCTGATTGAGGTGTCAGAAGGAGCACCTCAATGCGTGTGACAAAATAAAAACAATTAAAACTATAAGACTTACAAAATGACTAAGTAAACTACGTGTGTTAAATTTTATAAATAAACTATTAAATTTCTATAGGATCGAGATAAGATTTTTGTAAAATTTTTCAGAAACTACGCCTGAAAATGTCCTGAAACGATTAAATTAACCTAATACAGCGATATTAAACAGAAAAAATTGCTTTGGAAAACAGTCAGTCAATATTTTTCGGAAACCGATGTATGTAGCTAATGTATGGAGACTGCCGGTTAGGTAAACTTTGAGGTTCGAATTTCTGCTAATAAATTTTTTATTTTCAGGCCGATTGCGGAGTTCGACCCCTCTGAAGGAAGGAATCGACGAGATCTACGAGAATAAACAATAAAAAAGGTGAGTGACAATACAAAATTTTGAAGTTTTCGACCAAAAACCAAGTTTTCTATAGGAAAATTAGCAATATACGATTTGGATGCACCAAAAACGATATAATTTTGCTAAGCAGGTAGCTGATTGAGGTGTCAGAAGGAGCACCTCAATGCGTGTGACAAAATAAAAACAATTAAAACTATAAGACTTACAAAATGACTAAGTAAACTACGTGTGTTAAATTTTATAAATAAACTATTAAATTTCTATAGGATCGAGATAAGATTTTTGTAAAATTTTTCAGAAACTACGCCTGAAAATGTCCTGAAACGATTAAATTAACCTAATACAGCGATATTAAACAGAAAAAATTGCTTTGGAAAACAGTCAGTCTATATTTTTCGGAAACCGATGTATATAGCTAATGTATGGAGACTGCCGGTTAGGTAAACTTTGAGGTTCGAATTTCTGCTAATAATTTTTTTATTTTCAGGCCGATTGCGGAGTTCGACCCCTCTGAAGGAAGGAATCGACGAGATCTACGAGAATAAACAATAAAAAAGGTGAGTGACAATACAAAATTTTGAAGTTTTCGACCAAAAACCAAGTTTTCTATAGGAAAATTAGCAATATACGATTTGGATGCACCAAAAACGATATAATTTTGCTAAGCAGGTAGCTGATTGAGGTGTCAGAAGGAGCACCTCAATGCGTGTGACAAAATAAAAACAATTAAAACTATAAGACTTACAAAATGACTAAGTAAACTACGTGTGTTAAATTTTATAAATAAACTATTAAATTTCTATAGGATCGAGATAAGATTTTTGTAAAATTTTTCAGAAACTACGCCTGAAAATGTCCTGAAACGATTAAATTAACCTAATACAGCGATATTAAACAGAAAAAATTGCTTTGGAAAACAGTCAGTCAATATTTTTCGGAAACCGATGTATGTAGCTAATGTATGGAGACTGCCGGTTAGGTAAACTTTGAGGTTCGAATTTCTGCTAATAAATTTTTTATTTTCAGGCCGATTGCGGAGTTCGACCCCTCTGAAGGAAGGAATCGACGAGATCTACGAGAATAAACAATAAAAAAGGTGAGTGACAATACAAAATTTTGAAGTTTTCGACCAAAAACCAAGTTTTCTATAGGAAAATTAGCAATATACGATTTGGATGCACCAAAAACGATATAATTTTGCTAAGCAGGTAGCTGATTGAGGTGTCAGAAGGAGCACCTCAATGCGTGTGACAAAATAAAAACAATTAAAACTACAAGACTTACAAAATGACTAAGTAAACTACGTGTGTTAAATTTTATAAATAAACTATTAAATTTCTATAGGATCGAGATAAGATTTTTGTAAAATTTTTCAGAAACTACGCCTGAAAATGTCCTGAAACGATTAAATTAACCTAATACAGCGATATTAAACAGAAAAAATTGCTTTGGAAAACAGTCAGTCAATATTTTTCGGAAACCGATGTATATAGCTAATGTATGGAGACTGCCGGTTAGGTAAACTTTGAGGTTCGAATTTCTGCTAATAATTTTTTTATTTTCAGGCCGATTGCGGAGTTCGACCCCTCTGAAGGAAGGAATCGACGAGATCTACGAGAATAAACAATAAAAAAGGTGAGTGACAATACAAAATTTTGAAGTTTTCGACCAAAAACCAAGTTTTCTATAGGAAAATTAGCAATATACGATTTGGATGCACCAAAAACGATATAATTTTGCTAAGCAGGTAGCTGATTGAGGTGTCAGAAGGAGCACCTCAATGCGTGTGACAAAATAAAAACAATTAAAACTATAAGACTTACAAAATGACTAAGTAAACTACGTGTGTTAAATTTTATAAATAAACTATTAAATTTCTATAGGATCGAGATAAGATTTTTGTAAAATTTTTCAGAAACTACGCCTGAAAATGTCCTGAAACGATTAAATTAACCTAATACAGCGATATTAAACAGAAAAAATTGCTTTGGAAAACAGTCAGTCAATATTTTTCGGAAACCGATGTATATAGCTAATGTATGGAGACTGCCGGTTAGGTAAACTTTGAGGTTCGAATTTCTGCTAATATTTTTTTTATTTTCAGGCCGATTGCGGAGTTCGACCCCTCTGAAGGAAGGAATCGACGAGATCTACGAGAATAAACAATAAAAAAGGTGAGTGACAATACAAAATTTTGAAGTTTTCGACCAAAAACCAAGTTTTCTATAGGAAAATTAGCAATATACGATTTGGATGCACCAAAAACGATATAATTTTGCTAAGCAGGTAGCTGATTGAGGTGTCAGAAGGAGCACCTCAATGCGTGTGACAAAATAAAAACAATTAAAACTATAAGACTTACAAAATGACTAAGTAAACTACGTGTGTTAAATTTTATAAATAAACTATTAAATTTCTATAGGATCGAGATAAGATTTTTGTAAAATTTTTCAGAAACTACGCCTGAAAATGTCCTGAAACGATTAAATTAACCTAATACAGCGATATTAAACAGAAAAAATTGCTTTGGAAAACAGTCAGTCAATATTTTTCGGAAACCGATGTATATAGCTAATGTATGGAGACTGCCGGTTAGGTAAACTTTGAGGTTCGAATTTCTGCTAATATTTTTTTTATTTTCAGGCCGATTGCGGAGTTCGACCCCTCTGAAGGAAGGAATCGACGAGATCTACGAGAATAAACAATAAAAAAGGTGAGTGACAATACAAAATTTTGAAGTTTTCGACCAAAAACCAAGTTTTCTATAGGAAAATTAGCAATATACGATTTGGATGCACCAAAAACGATATAATTTTGCTAAGCAGGTAGCTGATTGAGGTGTCAGAAGGAGCACCTCAATGCGTGTGACAAAATAAAAACAATTAAAACTATAAGACTTACAAAATGACTAAGTAAACTACGTGTGTTAAATTTTATAAATAAACTATTAAATTTCTATAGGATCGAGATAAGATTTTTGTAAAATTTTTCAGAAACTACGCCTGAAAATGTCCTGAAACGATTAAATTAACCTAATACAGCGATATTAAACAGAAAAAATTGCTTTGGAAAACAGTCAGTCAATATTTTTCGGAAACCGATGTATATAGCTAATGTATGGAGACTGCCGGTTAGGTAAACTTTGAGGTTCGAATTTCTGCTAATAAATTTTTTATTTTCAGGCCGATTGCGGAGTTCGACCCCTCTGAAGGAAGGAATCGACGAGATCTACGAGAATAAACAATAAAAAAGGTGAGTGACAATACAAAATTTTGAAGTTTTCGACCAAAAACCAAGTTTTCTATAGGAAAATTAGCAATATACGATTTGGATGCACCAAAAACGATATAATTTTGCTAAGCAGGTAGCTGATTGAGGTGTCAGAAGGAGCACCTCAATGCGTGTGACAAAATAAAAACAATTAAAACTATAAGACTTACAAAATGACTAAGTAAACTACGTGTGTTAAATTTTATAAATAAACTATTAAATTTCTATAGGATCGAGATAAGATTTTTGTAAAATTTTTCAGAAACTACGCCTGAAAATGTCCTGAAACGATTAAATTAACCTAATACAGCGATATTAAACAGAAAAAATTGCTTTGGAAAACAGTCAGTCAATATTTTTCGGAAACCGATGTATATAGCTAATGTATGGAGACTGCCGGTTAGGTAAACTTTGAGGTTCGAATTTCTGCTAATAAATTTTTTATTTTCAGGCCGATTGCGGAGTTCGACCCCTCTGAAGGAAGGAATCGACGAGATCTACGAGAATAAACAATAAAAAAGGTGAGTGACAATACAAAATTTTGAAGTTTTCGACCAAAAACCAAGTTTTCTATAGGAAAATTAGCAATATACGATTTGGATGCACCAAAAACGATATAATTTTGCTAAGCAGGTAGCTGATTGAGGTGTCAGAAGGAGCACCTCAATGCGTGTGACAAAATAAAAACAATTAAAACTATAAGACTTACAAAATGACTAAGTAAACTACGTGTGTTAAATTTTATAAATAAACTATTAAATTTCTATAGGATCGAGATAAGATTTTTGTAAAATTTTTCAGAAACTACGCCTGAAAATGTCCTGAAACGATTAAATTAACCTAATACAGCGATATTAAACAGAAAAAATTGCTTTGGAAAACAGTCAGTCAATATTTTTCGGAAACCGATGTATATAGCTAATGTATGGAGACTGCCGGTTAGGTAAACTTTGAGGTTCGAATTTCTGCTAATAAATTTTTTATTTTCAGGCCGATTGCGGAGTTCGACCCCTCTGAAGGAAGGAATCGACGAGATCTACGAGAATAAACAATAAAAAAGGTGAGTGACAATACAAAATTTTGAAGTTTTCGACCAAAAACCAAGTTTTCTATAGGAAAATTAGCAATATACGATTTGGATGCACCAAAAACGATATAATTTTGCTAAGCAGGTAGCTGATTGAGGTGTCAGAAGGAGCACCTCAATGCGTGTGACAAAATAAAAACAATTAAAACTATAAGACTTACAAAATGACTAAGTAAACTACGTGTGTTAAATTTTATAAATAAACTATTAAATTTCTATAGGATCGAGATAAGATTTTTGTAAAATTTTTCAGAAACTACGCCTGAAAATGTCCTGAAACGATTAAATTAACCTAATACAGCGATATTAAACAGAAAAAATTGCTTTGGAAAACAGTCAGTCAATATTTTTCGGAAACCGATGTATATAGCTAATGTATGGAGACTGCCGGTTAGGTAAACTTTGAGGTTCGAATTTCTGCTAATAAATTTTTTATTTTCAGGCCGATTGCGGAGTTCGACCCCTCTGAAGGAAGGAATCGACGAGATCTACGAGAATAAACAATAAAAAAGGTGAGTGACAATACAAAATTTTGAAGTTTTCGACCAAAAACCAAGTTTTCTATAGGAAAATTAGCAATATACGATTTGGATGCACCAAAAACGATATAATTTTGCTAAGCAGGTAGCTGATTGAGGTGTCAGAAGGAGCACCTCAATGCGTGTGACAAAATAAAAACAATTAAAACTATAAGACTTACAAAATGACTAAGTAAACTACGTGTGTTAAATTTTATAAATAAACTATTAAATTTCTATAGGATCGAGATAAGATTTTTGTAAAATTTTTCAGAAACTACGCCTGAAAATGTCCTGAAACGATTAAATTAACCTAATACAGCGATATTAAACAGAAAAAATTGCTTTGGAAAACAGTCAGTCAATATTTTTCGGAAACCGATGTATATAGCTAATGTATGGAGACTGCCGGTTAGGTAAACTTTGAGGTTCGAATTTCTGCTAATATTTTTTTTATTTTCAGGCCGATTGCGGAGTTCGACCCCTCTGAAGGAAGGAATCGACGAGATCTACGAGAATAAACAATAAAAAAGGTGAGTGACAATACAAAATTTTGAAGTTTTCGACCAAAAACCAAGTTTTCTATAGGAAAATTAGCAATATACGATTTGGATGCACCAAAAACGATATAATTTTGCTAAGCAGGTAGCTGATTGAGGTGTCAGAAGGAGCACCTCAATGCGTGTGACAAAATAAAAACAATTAAAACTATAAGACTTACAAAATGACTAAGTAAACTACGTGTGTTAAATTTTATAAATAAACTATTAAATTTCTATAGGATCGAGATAAGATTTTTGTAAAATTTTTCAGAAACTACGCCTGAAAATGTCCTGAAACGATTAAATTAACCTAATACAGCGATATTAAACAGAAAAAATTGCTTTGGAAAACAGTCAGTCAATATTTTTCGGAAACCGATGTATATAGCTAATGTATGGAGACTGCCGGTTAGATAAACTTTGAGGTTCGAATTTCTGCTAATAAATTTTTTATTTTCAGGCCGATTGCGGAGTTCGACCCCTCTGAAGGAAGGAATCGACGAGATCTACGAGAATAAACAATAAAAAAGGTGAGTGACAATACAAAATTTTGAAGTTTTCGACCAAAAACCAAGTTTTCTATAGGAAAATTAGCAATATACGATTTGGATGCACCAAAAACGATATAATTTTGCTAAGCAGGTAGCTGATTGAGGTGTCAGAAGGAGCACCTCAATGCGTGTGACAAAATAAAAACAATTAAAACTATAAGACTTACAAAATGACTAAGTAAACTACGTGTGTTAAATTTTATAAATAAACTATTAAATTTCTATAGGATCGAGATAAGATTTTTGTAAAATTTTTCAGAAACTACGCCTGAAAATGTCCTGAAACGATTAAATTAACCTAATACAGCGATATTAAACAGAAAAAATTGCTTTGGAAAACAGTCAGTCAATATTTTTCGGAAACCGATGTATATAGCTAATGTATGGAGACTGCCGGTTAGGTAAACTTTGAGGTTCGAATTTCTGCTAATAAATTTTTTATTTTCAGGCCGATTGCGGAGTTCGACCCCTCTGAAGGAAGGAATCGACGAGATCTACGAGAATAAACAATAAAAAAGGTGAGTGACAATACAAAATTTTGAAGTTTTCGACCAAAAACCAAGTTTTCTATAGGAAAATTAGCAATATACGATTTGGATGCACCAAAAACGATATAATTTTGCTAAGCAGGTAGCTGATTGAGGTGTCAGAAGGAGCACCTCAATGCGTGTGACAAAATAAAAACAATTAAAACTATAAGACTTACAAAATGACTAAGTAAACTACGTGTGTTAAATTTTATAAATAAACTATTAAATTTCTATAGGATCGAGATAAGATTTTTGTAAAATTTTTCAGAAACTACGCCTGAAAATGTCCTGAAACGATTAAATTAACCTAATACAGCGATATTAAACAGAAAAAATTGCTTTGGAAAACAGTCAGTCAATATTTTTCGGAAACCGATGTATATAGCTAATGTATGGAGACTGCCGGTTAGGTAAACTTTGAGGTTCGAATTTCTGCTAATAAATTTTTTATTTTCAGGCCGATTGCGGAGTTCGACCCCTCTGAAGGAAGGAATCGACGAGATCTACGAGAATAAACAATAAAAAAGGTGAGTGACAATACAAAATTTTGAAGTTTTCGACCAAAAACCAAGTTTTCTATAGGAAAATTAGCAATATACGATTTGGATGCACCAAAAACGATATAATTTTGCTAAGCAGGTAGCTGATTGAGGTGTCAGAAGGAGCACCTCAATGCGTGTGACAAAATAAAAACAATTAAAACTATAAGACTTACAAAATGACTAAGTAAACTACGTGTGTTAAATTTTATAAATAAACTATTAAATTTCTATAGGATCGAGATAAGATTTTTGTAAAATTTTTCAGAAACTACGCCTGAAAATGTCCTGAAACGATTAAATTAACCTAATACAGCGATATTAAACAGAAAAAATTGCTTTGGAAAACAGTCAGTCAATATTTTTCGGAAACCGATGTATATAGCTAATGTATGGAGACTGCCGGTTAGGTAAACTTTGAGGTTCGAATTTCTGCTAATAAATTTTTTATTTTCAGGCCGATTGCGGAGTTCGACCCCTCTGAAGGAAGGAATCGACGAGATCTACGAGAATAAACAATAAAAAAGGTGAGTGACAATACAAAATTTTGAAGTTTTCGACCAAAAACCAAGTTTTCTATAGGAAAATTAGCAATATACGATTTGGATGCACCAAAAACGATATAATTTTGCTAAGCAGGTAGCTGATTGAGGTGTCAGAAGGAGCACCTCAATGCGTGTGACAAAATAAAAACAATTAAAACTATAAGACTTACAAAATGACTAAGTAAACTACGTGTGTTAAATTTTATAAATAAACTATTAAATTTCTATAGGATCGAGATAAGATTTTTGTAAAATTTTTC
The DNA here is from genome assembly GCA_944452665.1 of Stenoptilia bipunctidactyla. Taxonomy (NCBI): domain Eukaryota; kingdom Metazoa; phylum Arthropoda; class Insecta; order Lepidoptera; family Pterophoridae; genus Stenoptilia; species Stenoptilia bipunctidactyla. Next base: position 16,874 of record CALYBW010000262.1, on the reverse strand, counting down.
AGAAACTACGCCTGAAAATGTCCTGAAACGATTAAATTAACCTAATACAGCGATATTAAACAGAAAAAATTGCTTTGGAAAACAGTCAGTCAATATTTTTCGGAAACCGATGTATATAGCTAATGTATGGAGACTGCCGGTTAGGTAAACTTTGAGGTTCGAATTTCTGCTAATAAATTTTTTATTTTCAGGCCGATTGCGGAGTTCGACCCCTCTGAAGGAAGGAATCGACGAGATCTACGAGAATAAACAATAAAAAAGGTGAGTGACAATACAAAATTTTGAAGTTTTCGACCAAAAACCAAGTTTTCTATAGGAAAATTAGCAATATACGATTTGGATGCACCAAAAACGATATAATTTTGCTAAGCAGGTAGCTGATTGAGGTGTCAGAAGGAGCACCTCAATGCGTGTGACAAAATAAAAACAATTAAAACTATAAGACTTACAAAATGACTAAGTAAACTACGTGTGTTAAATTTTATAAATAAACTATTAAATTTCTATAGGATCGAGATAAGATTTTTGTAAAATTTTTCAGAAACTACGCCTGAAAATGTCCTGAAACGATTAAATTAACCTAATACAGCGATATTAAACAGAAAAAATTGCTTTGGAAAACAGTCAGTCAATATTTTTCGGAAACCGATGTATATAGCTAATGTATGGAGACTGCCGGTTAGGTAAACTTTGAGGTTCGAATTTCTGCTAATAAATTTTTTATTTTCAGGCCGATTGCGGAGTTCGACCCCTCTGAAGGAAGGAATCGACGAGATCTACGAGAATAAACAATAAAAAAGGTGAGTGACAATACAAAATTTTGAAGTTTTCGACCAAAAACCAAGTTTTCTATAGGAAAATTAGCAATATACGATTTGGATGCACCAAAAACGATATAATTTTGCTAAGCAGGTAGCTGATTGAGGTGTCAGAAGGAGCACCTCAATGCGTGTGACAAAATAAAAACAATTAAAACTATAAGACTTACAAAATGACTAAGTAAACTACGTGTGTTAAATTTTATAAATAAACTATTAAATTTCTATAGGATCGAGATAAGATTTTTGTAAAATTTTTCAGAAACTACGCCTGAAAATGTCCTGAAACGATTAAATTAACCTAATACAGCGATATTAAACAGAAAAAATTGCTTTGGAAAACAGTCAGTCAATATTTTTCGGAAACCGATGTATATAGCTAATGTATGGAGACTGCCGGTTAGGTAAACTTTGAGGTTCGAATTTCTGCTAATAAATTTTTTATTTTCAGGCCGATTGCGGAGTTCGACCCCTCTGAAGGAAGGAATCGACGAGATCTACGAGAATAAACAATAAAAAAGGTGAGTGACAATACAAAATTTTGAAGTTTTCGACCAAAAACCAAGTTTTCTATAGGAAAATTAGCAATATACGATTTGGATGCACCAAAAACGATATAATTTTGCTAAGCAGGTAGCTGATTGAGGTGTCAGAAGGAGCACCTCAATGCGTGTGACAAAATAAAAACAATTAAAACTATAAGACTTACAAAATGACTAAGTAAACTACGTGTGTTAAATTTTATAAATAAACTATTAAATTTCTATAGGATCGAGATAAGATTTTTGTAAAATTTTTCAGAAACTACGCCTGAAAATGTCCTGAAACGATTAAATTAACCTAATACAGCGATATTAAACAGAAAAAATTGCTTTGGAAAACAGTCAGTCAATATTTTTCGGAAACCGATGTATATAGCTAATGTATGGAGACTGCCGGTTAGGTAAACTTTGAGGTTCGAATTTCTGCTAATAATTTTTTTATTTTCAGGCCGATTGCGGAGTTCGACCCCTCTGAAGGAAGGAATCGACGAGATCTACGAGAATAAACAATAAAAAAGGTGAGTGACAATACAAAATTTTGAAGTTTTCGACCAAAAACCAAGTTTTCTATAGGAAAATTAGCAATATACGATTTGGATGCACCAAAAACGATATAATTTTGCTAAGCAGGTAGCTGATTGAGGTGTCAGAAGGAGCACCTCAATGCGTGTGACAAAATAAAAACAATTAAAACTATAAGACTTACAAAATGACTAAGTAAACTACGTGTGTTAAATTTTATAAATAAACTATTAAATTTCTATAGGATCGAGATAAGATTTTTGTAAAATTTTTCAGAAACTACGCCTGAAAATGTCCTGAAACGATTAAATTAACCTAATACAGCGATATTAAACAGAAAAAATTGCTTTGGAAAACAGTCAGTCAATATTTTTCGGAAACCGATGTATATAGCTAATGTATGGAGACTGCCGGTTAGGTAAACTTTGAGGTTCGAATTTCTGCTAATAAATTTTTTATTTTCAGGCCGATTGCGGAGTTCGACCCCTCTGAAGGAAGGAATCGACGAGATCTACGAGAATAAACAATAAAAAAGGTGAGTGACAATACAAAATTTTGAAGTTTTCGACCAAAAACCAAGTTTTCTATAGGAAAATTAGCAATATACGATTTGGATGCACCAAAAACGATATAATTTTGCTAAGCAGGTAGCTGATTGAGGTGTCAGAAGGAGCACCTCAATGCGTGTGACAAAATAAAAACAATTAAAACTATAAGACTTACAAAATGACTAAGTAAACTACGTGTGTTAAATTTTATAAATAAACTATTAAATTTCTATAGGATCGAGATAAGATTTTTGTAAAATTTTTCAGAAACTACGCCTGAAAATGTCCTGAAACGATTAAATTAACCTAATACAGCGATATTAAACAGAAAAAATTGCTTTGGAAAACAGTCAGTCAATATTTTTCGGAAACCGATGTATATAGCTAATGTATGGAGACTGCCGGTTAGGTAAACTTTGAGGTTCGAATTTCTGCTAATAAATTTTTTATTTTCAGGCCGATTGCGGAGTTCGACCCCTCTGAAGGAAGGAATCGACGAGATCTACGAGAATAAACAATAAAAAAGGTGAGTGACAATACAAAATTTTGAAGTTTTCGACCAAAAACCAAGTTTTCTATAGGAAAATTAGCAATATACGATTTGGATGCACCAAAAACGATATAATTTTGCTAAGCAGGTAGCTGATTGAGGTGTCAGAAGGAGCACCTCAATGCGTGTGACAAAATAAAAACAATTAAAACTATAAGACTTACAAAATGACTAAGTAAACTACGTGTGTTAAATTTTATAAATAAACTATTAAATTTCTATAGGATCGAGATAAGATTTTTGTAAAATTTTTCAGAAACTACGCCTGAAAATGTCCTGAAACGATTAAATTAACCTAATACAGCGATATTAAACAGAAAAAATTGCTTTGGAAAACAGTCAGTCAATATTTTTCGGAAACCGATGTATATAGCTAATGTATGGAGACTGCCGGTTAGGTAAACTTTGAGGTTCGAATTTCTGCTAATAAATTTTTTATTTTCAGGCCGATTGCGGAGTTCGACCCCTCTGAAGGAAGGAATCGACGAGATCTACGAGAATAAACAATAAAAAAGGTGAGTGACAATACAAAATTTTGAAGTTTTCGACCAAAAACCAAGTTTTCTATAGGAAAATTAGCAATATACGATTTGGATGCACCAAAAACGATATAATTTTGCTAAGCAGGTAGCTGATTGAGGTGTCAGAAGGAGCACCTCAATGCGTGTGACAAAATAAAAACAATTAAAACTATAAGACTTACAAAATGACTAAGTAAACTACGTGTGTTAAATTTTATAAATAAACTATTAAATTTCTATAGGATCGAGATAAGATTTTTGTAAAATTTTTCAGAAACTACGCCTGAAAATGTCCTGAAACGATTAAATTAACCTAATACAGCGATATTAAACAGAAAAAATTGCTTTGGAAAACAGTCAGTCAATATTTTTCGGAAACCGATGTATATAGCTAATGTATGGAGACTGCCGGTTAGGTAAACTTTGAGGTTCGAATTTCTGCTAATAAATTTTTTATTTTCAGGCCGATTGCGGAGTTCGACCCCTCTGAAGGAAGGAATCGACGAGATCTACGAGAATAAACAATAAAAAAGGTGAGTGACAATACAAAATTTTGAAGTTTTCGACCAAAAACCAAGTTTTCTATAGGAAAATTAGCAATATACGATTTGGATGCACCAAAAACGATATAATTTTGCTAAGCAGGTAGCTGATTGAGGTGTCAGAAGGAGCACCTCAATGCGTGTGACAAAATAAAAACAATTAAAACTATAAGACTTACAAAATGACTAAGTAAACTACGTGTGTTAAATTTTATAAATAAACTATTAAATTTCTATAGGATCGAGATAAGATTTTTGTAAAATTTTTCAGAAACTACGCCTGAAAATGTCCTGAAACGATTAAATTAACCTAATACAGCGATATTAAACAGAAAAAATTGCTTTGGAAAACAGTCAGTCAATATTTTTCGGAAACCGATGTATATAGCTAATGTATGGAGACTGCCGGTTAGGTAAACTTTGAGGTTCGAATTTCTGCTAATAAATTTTTTATTTTCAGGCCGATTGCGGAGTTCGACCCCTCTGAAGGAAGGAATCGACGAGATCTACGAGAATAAACAATAAAAAAGGTGAGTGACAATACAAAATTTTGAAGTTTTCGACCAAAAACCAAGTTTTCTATAGGAAAATTAGCAATATACGATTTGGATGCACCAAAAACGATATAATTTTGCTAAGCAGGTAGCTGATTGAGGTGTCAGAAGGAGCACCTCAATGCGTGTGACAAAATAAAAACAATTAAAACTATAAGACTTACAAAATGACTAAGTAAACTACGTGTGTTAAATTTTATAAATAAACTATTAAATTTCTATAGGATCGAGATAAGATTTTTGTAAAATTTTTCAGAAACTACGCCTGAAAATGTCCTGAAACGATTAAATTAACCTAATACAGCGATATTAAACAGAAAAAATTGCTTTGGAAAACAGTCAGTCAATATTTTTCGGAAACCGATGTATGTAGCTAATGTATGGAGACTGCCGGTTAGGTAAACTTTGAGGTTCGAATTTCTGCTAATAAATTTTTTATTTTCAGGCCGATTGCGGAGTTCGACCCCTCTGAAGGAAGGAATCGACGAGATCTACGAGAATAAACAATAAAAAAGGTGAGTGACAATACAAAATTTTGAAGTTTTCGACCAAAAACCAAGTTTTCTATAGGAAAATTAGCAATATACGATTTGGATGCACCAAAAACGATATAATTTTGCTAAGCAGGTAGCTGATTGAGGTGTCAGAAGGAGCACCTCAATGCGTGTGACAAAATAAAAACAATTAAAACTATAAGACTTACAAAATGACTAAGTAAACTACGTGTGTTAAATTTTATAAATAAACTATTAAATTTCTATAGGATCGAGATAAGATTTTTGTAAAATTTTTCAGAAACTACGCCTGAAAATGTCCTGAAACGATTAAATTAACCTAATACAGCGATATTAAACAGAAAAAATTGCTTTGGAAAACAGTCAGTCAATATTTTTCGGAAACCGATGTATATAGCTAATGTATGGAGACTGCCGGTTAGCATCACTTCCCGTTTGCGTTCGCTCCCGAACGGTCGTGTCTGCGGCCGCTCCCGAGTGTTCGTATTGCGCTGCCCTTGTTCCCTCCCCCGCACTCGTGCGGGTCAGGTGCCAAGTTAAGCTCTTTCGGAAAGTTTTCTCTTGTGGAGGCTGTGTGGTGTCGGGGCTAATTCATCTGCCCTTTTCAGGGCGGACCCGACTGCTGCCGGCCGAAGCATCGCTGGTCAGGTGGATACGTAACCGTGACAACTAAGCCTGATCGTCCGCCGTTCACCGGCAATAGGTCCGTACTAGGTCGTTTTTTCTTACAGCGCAGTTTGCAGCAAGTTCGCCGTTCACCGGCACGTAAGGTTTTTGTTAGGAATAGGCTTCCTTTCAGAATAATTCAGACTCCCCGGCTTCGATGGAGGCCCCCACCGAATCCGGGGCTCGGCCCGATGAGCTCCAGGAACCGGTAAGTCAGTATCAATTCCTTCAATTCCAATTCCAAATGAATCAGACGCTCAAGTCATTAAGTCAGCAACTCGCAGCAGCATTCCCGGCCATCGCGTCCCTCCCGGCCACTCCTCCTTCTCTTAGTTTCCCAACTGATTCTCCGGCGTCCCCAGATGTCGAGCCTGTCGATACTATGTCAGATTTCATGTCGGTCGATTCTTCCGCATGCAAACGGAAAACTACCCCACCGGGCAGTGATTCCGACTCCGCTCCATTGATTCCAGAATCTCCTGCTCCGTTCACCGAGGTTCGCAAAAAGTCCAAGTCCAAGAAGAAGAAGAAAGATTCTTCTTCGACTTTATCTCCATCCGTTTCAGCTGCTCCAGCCGCTGTTCCTGCTCCGCAAAATGTCGCACCGGCGTCTGCTCCTGCGCCTTTTGTTTCAGCGATCCCGGCATCACAGCCTGCGTCGCAATCAGATTCGGCTCCGCCGAAAGTCAAGTCTCCGCCCCCCGTCTTTCTACGGGACAAGAGCCGCTGGACCGAGGTCTCAGCTCTCTGCGGTAGACACAATCCCAAGATCCAGTATAGTAAGGCATCCAACGTGGGTGACTCTATTAAGGTCGTTGTCAATTCCATTCCCGATTTCAGGAATCTCACTCGGCTTCTTGCTGATCAAAAGCTCGAGTACCACACTTACGCCCTCCCTGAGGAGCGTAAGATTCGTGCCGTCCTCAGGAACGTGCCGTTCGAGCTCTCGAACGAGCAAATCCAAGAGGACTTGTCTTCTCAAGGCTTCCCCGTCGAATCTGTGCACAAAATGCACAGCCGCCGAGGCAAGCAGTTCCCACTAGCGCTAGTAATCCTAGCGAGGAGCCCGCAAGGGCAGTCCATTTTCAGAGGCAAGCTCACCGTGTGCGGTCTCTCCAACATCCGCGTCGAGGTACCACACAAGCGTGGTTTTCCAGGTCAGTGCCACCGCTGCCAATTGTATGGTCATGCGGCGGCAAATTGTCATGCTTCCCCTAGGTGCGTCAAGTGCCTAGAACCGCATGGGACTAAGGAGTGCTCTCGCACTCCCGAATCGCCCACCGCTCCGTCCTGCGTCTTGTGCGGCCAGTCAGGCCACACAGCAAACTTTCGCGGCTGCCCCAAGGCACCGCGTGCTGCCAGGGCTACCGTGAAGCCCATCGAGAACTGGAGAGAGCGACCGCAGCCTAGCTCGGACGCCCCTCCAGTCAGTTCAAAGGCCCCTAAGGCCTTTACTTCTATCGTTCCAGGTCAGCGCAGCCGGGTAGCGACTCAATCGCAACCGGCCGCCAAATCGGCTTCCCAGTGCCAGAATGCAAATGGTTCTCAAGACCGCATGGCGTTCTGGATCCAGCTCGCTCCCATCGACGAGATCCTGGCTTTCGGCGCCGCTCTCGATGCCAGCCCAGAGGGTTTCAACGGTGCTCTTCCGGTCCTAACCAAGTTCGCTCCCCTTATCAGGAAACTCCAGCAAGCTCAACGTTTCTAAACGTAGTCCTTCTTCCAGCATTCCTATCTCAGAGTGAGTCTGATCACTCTAGATAATATCTTAGTTTCAGCTTTGTCATTTCTGCTAATCTTAGCTTTATTTTTTCTCACTTTCAGTTCCTTTTGGTGGCAGCCGTCTGGATGCCGCTCACTGCGCAGCCTCTCTCTCCAATTGGCTGTCGCTCCGATAAATGATCAAGAACCTGGATTAAGGTAGGTCGTAAAGGGGGATGTTTAGTGGGTATGCTCGGCTTCACTGAGTGAGTCTCCACACTGTCTGGGCATTCTATTTGCCGTTAGCCACTGGGGTTAACAGCTTATAGAATGCCCATTCGTCCGTAATAGGATTCATCCTCCTCCCGCTAAAGCTTGCTTTACTGGTTAAAGCTTGTTTTAGGGGGTGCCCAAAAATTTTCTGTGGCGGAAAAACAAAAAAAAAAAAAAAAAACTGCCGGTTAGGTAAACTTTGAGGTTCGAATTTCTGCTAATAATTTTTTTATTTTCAGGCCGATTGCGGAGTTCGACCCCTCTGAAGGAAGGAATCGACGAGATCTACGAGAATAAACAATAAAAAAGGTGAGTGACAATACAAAATTTTGAAGTTTTCGACCAAAAACCAAGTTTTCTATAGGAAAATTAGCAATATACGATTTGGATGCACCAAAAACGATATAATTTTGCTAAGCAGGTAGCTGATTGAGGTGTCAGAAGGAGCACCTCAATGCGTGTGACAAAATAAAAACAATTAAAACTATAAGACTTACAAAATGACTAAGTAAACTACGTGTGTTAAATTTTATAAATAAACTATTAAATTTCTATAGGATCGAGATAAGATTTTTGTAAAATTTTTCAGAAACTACGCCTGAAAATGTCCTGAAACGATTAAATTAACCTAATACAGCGATATTAAACAGAAAAAATTGCTTTGGAAAACAGTCAGTCAATATTTTTCGGAAACCGATGTATGTAGCTAATGTATGGAGACTGCCGGTTAGGTAAACTTTGAGGTTCGAATTTCTGCTAATAAATTTTTTATTTTCAGGCCGATTGCGGAGTTCGACCCCTCTGAAGGAAGGAATCGACGAGATCTACGAGAATAAACAATAAAAAAGGTGAGTGACAATACAAAATTTTGAAGTTTTCGACCAAAAACCAAGTTTTCTATAGGAAAATTAGCAATATACGATTTGGATGCACCAAAAACGATATAATTTTGCTAAGCAGGTAGCTGATTGAGGTGTCAGAAGGAGCACCTCAATGCGTGTGACAAAATAAAAACAATTAAAACTATAAGACTTACAAAATGACTAAGTAAACTACGTGTGTTAAATTTTATAAATAAACTATTAAATTTCTATAGGATCGAGATAAGATTTTTGTAAAATTTTTCAGAAACTACGCCTGAAAATGTCCTGAAACGATTAAATTAACCTAATACAGCGATATTAAACAGAAAAAATTGCTTTGGAAAACAGTCAGTCAATATTTTTCGGAAACCGATGTATATAGCTAATGTATGGAGACTGCCGGTTAGGTAAACTTTGAGGTTCGAATTTCTGCTAATAAATTTTTTATTTTCAGGCCGATTGCGGAGTTCGACCCCTCTGAAGGAAGGAATCGACGAGATCTACGAGAATAAACAATAAAAAAGGTGAGTGACAATACAAAATTTTGAAGTTTTCGACCAAAAACCAAGTTTTCTATAGGAAAATTAGCAATATACGATTTGGATGCACCAAAAACGATATAATTTTGCTAAGCAGGTAGCTGATTGAGGTGTCAGAAGGAGCACCTCAATGCGTGTGACAAAATAAAAACAATTAAAACTATAAGACTTACAAAATGACTAAGTAAACTACGTGTGTTAAATTTTATAAATAAACTATTAAATTTCTATAGGATCGAGATAAGATTTTTGTAAAATTTTTCAGAAACTACGCCTGAAAATGTCCTGAAACGATTAAATTAACCTAATACAGCGATATTAAACAGAAAAAATTGCTTTGGAAAACAGTCAGTCAATATTTTTCGGAAACCGATGTATATAGCTAATGTATGGAGACTGCCGGTTAGGTAAACTTTGAGGTTCGAATTTCTGCTAATAAATTTTTTATTTTCAGGCCGATTGCGGAGTTCGACCCCTCTGAAGGAAGGAATCGACGAGATCTACGAGAATAAACAATAAAAAAGGTGAGTGACAATACAAAATTTTGAAGTTTTCGACCAAAAACCAAGTTTTCTATAGGAAAATTAGCAATATACGATTTGGATGCACCAAAAACGATATAATTTTGCTAAGCAGGTAGCTGATTGAGGTGTCAGAAGGAGCACCTCAATGCGTGTGACAAAATAAAAACAATTAAAACTATAAGACTTACAAAATGACTAAGTAAACTACGTGTGTTAAATTTTATAAATAAACTATTAAATTTCTATAGGATCGAGATAAGATTTTTGTAAAATTTTTCAGAAACTACGCCTGAAAATGTCCTGAAACGATTAAATTAACCTAATACAGCGATATTAAACAGAAAAAATTGCTTTGGAAAACAGTCAGTCAATATTTTTCGGAAACCGATGTATATAGCTAATGTATGGAGACTGCCGGTTAGGTAAACTTTGAGGTTCGAATTTCTGCTAATAAATTTTTTATTTTCAGGCCGATTGCGGAGTTCGACCCCTCTGAAGGAAGGAATCGACGAGATCTACGAGAATAAACAATAAAAAAGGTGAGTGACAATACAAAATTTTGAAGTTTTCGACCAAAAACCAAGTTTTCTATAGGAAAATTAGCAATATACGATTTGGATGCACCAAAAACGATATAATTTTGCTAAGCAGGTAGCTGATTGAGGTGTCAGAAGGAGCACCTCAATGCGTGTGACAAAATAAAAACAATTAAAACTATAAGACTTACAAAATGACTAAGTAAACTACGTGTGTTAAATTTTATAAATAAACTATTAAATTTCTATAGGATCGAGATAAGATTTTTGTAAAATTTTTCAGAAACTACGCCTGAAAATGTCCTGAAACGATTAAATTAACCTAATACAGCGATATTAAACAGAAAAAATTGCTTTGGAAAACAGTCAGTCAATATTTTTCGGAAACCGATGTATGTAGCTAATGTATGGAGACTGCCGGTTAGGTAAACTTTGAGGTTCGAATTTCTGCTAATAAATTTTTTATTTTCAGGCCGATTGCGGAGTTCGACCCCTCTGAAGGAAGGAATCGACGAGATCTACGAGAATAAACAATAAAAAAGGTGAGTGACAATACAAAATTTTGAAGTTTTCGACCAAAAACCAAGTTTTCTATAGGAAAATTAGCAATATACGATTTGGATGCACCAAAAACGATATAATTTTGCTAAGCAGGTAGCTGATTGAGGTGTCAGAAGGAGCACCTCAATGCGTGTGACAAAATAAAAACAATTAAAACTATAAGACTTACAAAATGACTAAGTAAACTACGTGTGTTAAATTTTATAAATAAACTATTAAATTTCTATAGGATCGAGATAAGATTTTTGTAAAATTTTTCAGAAACTACGCCTGAAAATGTCCTGAAACGATTAAATTAACCTAATACAGCGATATTAAACAGAAAAAATTGCTTTGGAAAACAGTCAGTCAATATTTTTCGGAAACCGATGTATATAGCTAATGTATGGAGACTGCCGGTTAGGTAAACTTTGAGGTTCGAATTTCTGCTAATAAATTTTTTATTTTCAGGCCGATTGCGGAGTTCGACCCCTCTGAAGGAAGGAATCGACGAGATCTACGAGAATAAACAATAAAAAAGGTGAGTGACAATACAAAATTTTGAAGTTTTCGACCAAAAACCAAGTTTTCTATAGGAAAATTAGCAATATACGATTTGGATGCACCAAAAACGATATAATTTTGCTAAGCAGGTAGCTGATTGAGGTGTCAGAAGGAGCACCTCAATGCGTGTGACAAAATAAAAACAATTAAAACTATAAGACTTACAAAATGACTAAGTAAACTACGTGTGTTAAATTTTATAAATAAACTATTAAATTTCTATAGGATCGAGATAAGATTTTTGTAAAATTTTTCAGAAACTACGCCTGAAAATGTCCTGAAACGATTAAATTAACCTAATACAGCGATATTAAACAGAAAAAATTGCTTTGGAAAACAGTCAGTCAATATTTTTCGGAAACCGATGTATATAGCTAATGTATGGAGACTGCCGGTTAGGTAAACTTTGAGGTTCGAATTTCTGCTAATAAATTTTTTATTTTCAGGCCGATTGCGGAGTTCGACCCCTCTGAAGGAAGGAATCGACGAGATCTACGAGAATAAACAATAAAAAAGGTGAGTGACAATACAAAATTTTGAAGTTTTCGACCAAAAACCAAGTTTTCTATAGGAAAATTAGCAATATACGATTTGGATGCACCAAAAACGATATAATTTTGCTAAGCAGGTAGCTGATTGAGGTGTCAGAAGGAGCACCTCAATGCGTGTGACAAAATAAAAACAATTAAAACTATAAGACTTACAAAATGACTAAGTAAACTACGTGTGTTAAATTTTATAAATAAACTATTAAATTTCTATAGGATCGAGATAAGATTTTTGTAAAATTTTTCAGAAACTACGCCTGAAAATGTCCTGAAACGATTAAATTAACCTAATACAGCGATATTAAACAGAAAAAATTGCTTTGGAAAACAGTCAGTCAATATTTTTCGGAAACCGATGTATATAGCTAATGTATGGAGACTGCCGGTTAGGTAAACTTTGAGGTTCGAATTTCTGCTAATAATTTTTTTATTTTCAGGCCGATTGCGGAGTTCGACCCCTCTGAAGGAAGGAATCGACGAGATCTACGAGAATAAACAATAAAAAAGGTGAGTGACAATACAAAATTTTGAAGTTTTCGACCAAAAACCAAGTTTTCTATAGGAAAATTAGCAATATACGATTTGGATGCACCAAAAACGATATAATTTTGCTAAGCAGGTAGCTGATTGAGGTGTCAGAAGGAGCACCTCAATGCGTGTGACAAAATAAAAACAATTAAAACTATAAGACTTACAAAATGACTAAGTAAACTACGTGTGTTAAATTTTATAAATAAACTATTAAATTTCTATAGGATCGAGATAAGATTTTTGTAAAATTTTTCAGAAACTACGCCTGAAAATGTCCTGAAACGATTAAATTAACCTAATACAGCGATATTAAACAGAAAAAATTGCTTTGGAAAACAGTCAGTCAATATTTTTCGGAAACCGATGTATATAGCTAATGTATGGAGACTGCCGGTTAGGTAAACTTTGAGGTTCGAATTTCTGCTAATAAATTTTTTATTTTCAGGCCGATTGCGGAGTTCGACCCCTCTGAAGGAAGGAATCGACGAGATCTACGAGAATAAACAATAAAAAAGGTGAGTGACAATACAAAATTTTGAAGTTTTCGACCAAAAACCAAGTTTTCTATAGGAAAATTAGCAATATACGATTTGGATGCACCAAAAACGATATAATTTTGCTAAGCAGGTAGCTGATTGAGGTGTCAGAAGGAGCACCTCAATGCGTGTGACAAAATAAAAACAATTAAAACTATAAGACTTACAAAATGACTAAGTAAACTACGTGTGTTAAATTTTATAAATAAACTATTAAATTTCTATAGGATCGAGATAAGATTTTTGTAAAATTTTTCAGAAACTACGCCTGAAAATGTCCTGAAACGATTAAATTAACCTAATACAGCGATATTAAACAGAAAAAATTGCTTTGGAAAACAGTCAGTCAATATTTTTCGGAAACCGATGTATATAGCTAATGTATGGAGACTGCCGGTTAGGTAAACTTTGAGGTTCGAATTTCTGCTAATAATTTTTTTATTTTCAGGCCGATTGCGGAGTTCGACCCCTCTGAAGGAAGGAATCGACGAGATCTACGAGAATAAACAATAAAAAAGGTGAGTGACAATACAAAATTTTGAAGTTTTCGACCAAAAACCAAGTTTTCTATAGGAAAATTAGCAATATACGATTTGGATGCACCAAAAACGATATAATTTTGCTAAGCAGGTAGCTGATTGAGGTGTCAGAAGGAGCACCTCAATGCGTGTGACAAAATAAAAACAATTAAAACTATAAGACTTACAAAATGACTAAGTAAACTACGTGTGTTAAATTTTATAAATAAACTATTAAATTTCTATAGGATCGAGATAAGATTTTTGTAAAATTTTTCAGAAACTACGCCTGAAAATGTCCTGAAACGATTAAATTAACCTAATACAGCGATATTAAACAGAAAAAATTGCTTTGGAAAACAGTCAGTCAATATTTTTCGGAAACCGATGTATGTAGCTAATGTATGGAGACTGCCGGTTAGGTAAACTTTGAGGTTCGAATTTCTGCTAATAAATTTTTTATTTTCAGGCCGATTGCGGAGTTCGACCCCTCTGAAGGAAGGAATCGACGAGATCTACGAGAATAAACAATAAAAAAGGTGAGTGACAATACAAAATTTTGAAGTTTTCGACCAAAAACCAAGTTTTCTATAGGAAAATTAGCAATATACGATTTGGATGCACCAAAAACGATATAATTTTGCTAAGCAGGTAGCTGATTGAGGTGTCAGAAGGAGCACCTCAATGCGTGTGACAAAATAAAAACAATTAAAACTATAAGACTTACAAAATGACTAAGTAAACTACGTGTGTTAAATTTTATAAATAAACTATTAAATTTCTATAGGATCGAGATAAGATTTTTGTAAAATTTTTCAGAAACTACGCCTGAAAATGTCCTGAAACGATTAAATTAACCTAATACAGCGATATTAAACAGAAAAAATTGCTTTGGAAAACAGTCAGTCAATATTTTTCGGAAACCGATGTATATAGCTAATGTATGGAGACTGCCGGTTAGGTAAACTTTGAGGTTCGAATTTCTGCTAATAAATTTTTTATTTTCAGGCCGATTGCGGAGTTCGACCCCTCTGAAGGAAGGAATCGACGAGATCTACGAGAATAAACAATAAAAAAGGTGAGTGACAATACAAAATTTTGAAGTTTTCGACCAAAAACCAAGTTTTCTATAGGAAAATTAGCAATATACGATTTGGATGCACCAAAAACGATATAATTTTGCTAAGCAGGTAGCTGATTGAGGTGTCAGAAGGAGCACCTCAATGCGTGTGACAAAATAAAAACAATTAAAACTATAAGACTTACAAAATGACTAAGTAAACTACGTGTGTTAAATTTTATAAATAAACTATTAAATTTCTATAGGATCGAGATAAGATTTTTGTAAAATTTTTCAGAAACTACGCCTGAAAATGTCCTGAAACGATTAAATTAACCTAATACAGCGATATTAAACAGAAAAAATTGCTTTGGAAAACAGTCAGTCAATATTTTTCGGAAACCGATGTATGTAGCTAATGTATGGAGACTGCCGGTTAGGTAAACTTTGAGGTTCGAATTTCTGCTAATAAATTTTTTATTTTCAGGCCGATTGCGGAGTTCGACCCCTCTGAAGGAAGGAATCGACGAGATCTACGAGAATAAACAATAAAAAAGGTGAGTGACAATACAAAATTTTGAAGTTTTCGACCAAAAACCAAGTTTTCTATAGGAAAATTAGCAATATACGATTTGGATGCACCAAAAACGATATAATTTTGCTAAGCAGGTAGCTGATTGAGGTGTCAGAAGGAGCACCTCAATGCGTGTGACAAAATAAAAACAATTAAAACTATAAGACTTACAAAATGACTAAGTAAACTACGTGTGTTAAATTTTATAAATAAACTATTAAATTTCTATAGGATCGAGATAAGATTTTTGTAAAATTTTTCAGAAACTACGCCTGAAAATGTCCTGAAACGATTAAATTAACCTAATACAGCGATATTAAACAGAAAAAATTGCTTTGGAAAACAGTCAGTCAATATTTTTCGGAAACCGATGTATATAGCTAATGTATGGAGACTGCCGGTTAGGTAAACTTTGAGGTTCGAATTTCTGCTAATAAATTTTTTATTTTCAGGCCGATTGCGGAGTTCGACCCCTCTGAAGGAAGGAATCGACGAGATCTACGAGAATAAACAATAAAAAAGGTGAGTGACAATACAAAATTTTGAAGTTTTCGACCAAAAACCAAGTTTTCTATAGGAAAATTAGCAATATACGATTTGGATGCACCAAAAACGATATAATTTTGCTAAGCAGGTAGCTGATTGAGGTGTCAGAAGGAGCACCTCAATGCGTGTGACAAAATAAAAACAATTAAAACTATAAGACTTACAAAATGACTAAGTAAACTACGTGTGTTAAATTTTATAAATAAACTATTAAATTTCTATAGGATCGAGATAAGATTTTTGTAAAATTTTTCAGAAACTACGCCTGAAAATGTCCTGAAACGATTAAATTAACCTAATACAGCGATATTAAACAGAAAAAATTGCTTTGGAAAACAGTCAGTCAATATTTTTCGGAAACCGATGTATATAGCTAATGTATGGAGACTGCCGGTTAGGTAAACTTTGAGGTTCGAATTTCTGCTAATATTTTTTTTATTTTCAGGCCGATTGCGGAGTTCGACCCCTCTGAAGGAAGGAATCGACGAGATCTACGAGAATAAACAATAAAAAAGGTTAGTGACAATACAAAATTTTGAAGTTTTCGACCAAAAACCAAGTTTTCTATAGGAAAATTAGCAATATACGATTTGGATGCACCAAAAACGATATAATTTTGCTAAGCAGGTAGCTGATTGAGGTGTCAGAAGGAGCACCTCAATGCGTGTGACAAAATAAAAACAATTAAAACTATAAGACTTACAAAATGACTAAGTAAACTACGTGTGTTAAATTTTATAAATAAACTATTAAATTTCTATAGGATCGAGATAAGATTTTTGTAAAATTTTTCAGAAACTACGCCTGAAAATGTCCTGAAACGATTAAATTAACCTAATACAGCGATATTAAACAGAAAAAATTGCTTTGGAAAACAGTCAGTCAATATTTTTCGGAAACCGATGTATGTAGCTAATGTATGGAGACTGCCGGTTAGGTTAGGTTAGGTTTAGGTTAGGTTAGGTTAGGTTAGGTTAGGTTAGGTTAGGTTAGGTTAGGTTAGGTTAGGTTAGGTTAGGTTAGGTTAGGTTAGGTTAGGTTAGGTTAGGTTAGGTTAGGTTAGGTTAGGTTAGGTTAGGTTAGGTTAGGTTAGGTTGACGAAGTCCGGAGGTGGCGGAAGGTTGCCCAACAAACCTTGCTGCGAAGGTGGAGAAGGAGGCTCGAGGAGCCAAACGCGGGTCTGCGCACGGTGGAGGCCATTCGCCCAGTCCTGAAGGAGTGGGTGAACAGGCGGCATGGGTCG